>CAOKZL010001867.1:0-270124 GCA_948472985.1 Iguana delicatissima | reverse complement strand
CTGGTTTTATTTCTTAGTTATATTGCGGGGAATCAATTTTTCACTTGGTGCACAAACTGATATAATTTGGCTGGCCAAAAATGAAAAGGATTCACAATAAAAGCAACAGGTACATGACAACACATGACCCCATGGGGGGAATTTGGTTTTCATGTAAAGCAGGTGCTTTGGCTGTAGCTCAGCATGAAACTATCTCTTCAGTTGTGAAGGGGTACTCGTATTTTGGTAAAATTAACCTTTGTTTATTAAATAAGTTGAATGCAAAGGGGGAAAATGTGTTTTGAAGTATGCAATATAGGAAGAACATTCAACATTCTAGTGGTCTGCAGGCATGTGGACAAGATTATTGGGTTCCTTAAGTAAGTATGGGAAAAGCCTGTATCCAGAAGTACTTTGCACTAACATAATGGTTTTCCTAAATCTGCCAATCTTTACTCTGCATGTTAAAAGTGTTGTTTTTTAATCTGTAATGCTCAAGTCAATGGAAGGAGAAAGCTGGAGGTTCCAGAAGGTGGTTCAAAAAAGGGGAGTCAGAAGAATTCTGGGCTAGGTGATCCCTTTTGACGCTCTGGAAGCCGCCAAAGTGTACACCAGACCCAGCAACTCCTGGGAGAGAAGATTGGGGCTGATTTCTGCTGGGGTTACACCGGACGCTAACCTCTCTACGCACAAATCAGCCCCCCTCCGTTTTGGGAACACGTGTAAGTGTGTAATGTGTGTAAGTAATCCTAATGCTGCTATGTATGCTGCTGCTATGTATCACTTGTGCTATAAGGAAGAAGGAAATAGTACATGCTAGAAATTGCAAAGTAGTTTGAATTTAGCATAAAGGGGGGGAAATGAAGGGGTTAAGTCCAATGCCACTTGCATAGGAAAAATAAGCGAATTGAATTGTCTTTGGTAAATCGCAGATGTCTGTCTTATCTAAAATTTTAGAAATAGCCTTGCAACATCCAGAGGTCTGGGAACTAAATGGGAGTAGGCATCTCTCTCATTTTGGCTGTAACCATTATTTTGTTCCCCAAGTAACCTTGTAAACTAACCCTTTTGTTCTCTTCTGTACACGTGTATGCCAGTCAAAGATGTAATGGAAAGTTAACCAAAGATCTTTTTTTCCAGTGATGGGCGGGCTAAGTAAATAATTCTGACATAGAAGGCAAAAGGTATATAGTGATGCTACCTCAATTAATCAACAACAGCTCTGAATTAACTGTTGCCCCTTGCGCAAGGTATTGTAATAAAGCTGGCTTTTTGATTTTTCCCTGAAACCTGGTTTTCGCCACTTTCTTGGCCCTACAGTACCATTTATAAAACATTTTATAAAAGTTTTTCCCTTTGGTCTAGATTTAATGTAAATTTTATATCTATATTCCACACTCTTTCCCCAAATTTCTAGTTCAATTGAATGTCCCAAATTCTGTGCCCATCTAACCACTGTATCTTTAACTACCTCTGATTCCATCTCTCTTTTTAACAATAATTTATAAAATTTGGAAATTCTTTTCTTTTGGTTTCCTTTCACAGTAAGTCTAACACATTCTCCTTTTTTTCAAATCCATTAATTTTTGGTCCATTCTAAATCTTTCTCTGAGTTCCTCCATGGGAATCAATTTACTTCATGCCCTTCAGCCATTAATTCTTTTTCTGTACACATTCTTGGTTTGTCTCCCTCCCATTTCAATAACTCTTGATATGTTAGTAAATTTCCTTGTTTTGTGCTTTCCAGTATCCTTTGTCTAACATTCTTAGAGACACAAGTGTATACTTAAAAAAACCAAAAACACATTGCAGTCAGGTTTCTGCATCTGCAGGTTTAATTTGCACAGATTTTGGCCATTTCCGCACTAGACTGTTATAGCACTATTATTCCACTTGCAACATCCTATGGAATCCTGGGGTCTGCAGTTTTGGGAGGGGCCAGCCGGCCTGTTACCCTGTTTACTGGGGGTCCCGTGAGGGACTCCAAACGTGCTCAAATACTGGTGGAGAAAAATAGCTCAGAGCACAAGTTAGCTAAACGAGAGGCAGGGCAACGCAATGCAATCTTTAACCCAACGTCTACGGGGTCAGGTCAGTCAAGCAGTCAGACAGTTTTAAAATAGCAAAATTGATGTTTTATTAAGGACAGACAAACACGTAAGACAACACAACCACACAGCTAACTAAGAAATAGGAAATAAGTGTTTTTCGGGGGAAATGGGTGATACGACACCTTTCTCGTGGTCCTGAAGAAGTTGAAGATGGAGGGAAGAAGCTCAGCGTGGTTCGCTAAGGGGAGCCCACCGGGCAAAATGGCAGCAAGGCGATCTGGAGCTCGGGAGCGATCCGAGGAAGGTCTTCGAGCTGGGGGTTTTTATAGGGAAAATATGACCGTAGGCTAGTCTGTAATTTGGGAAGAACAATGAGGTTTGGGCGTGAGACAATGTCCCCGAAAGGTCAGAATTTAGCATGATTGGGTTAAGTCCAAATCAACAATGGAATGGCCAGTATGCAGATGCAGCGTGCTTGGTGATTAAGCTTCTAGCTCGTCGAGTTACCCGCTCGGGGCAGGGGGCTCTTTGTATTAGCGTGCATCTTTAATGAGGTGTTTGCCTAGGGAGGTCTCCTAAAGCAAGATCTGGCTGAGTCTGGCTTGCCTGGGTGGAGAAAGGGAGCAGTGAAGGGCCATGCCTAGCTCTGTGCTTGTTTGGGGGCCTCACAAACACTTGGTCGAGGGTGACAAAATGGGGCCGAATTGTGATAGCAAACCAATATCTAATATCTTCCATAGCCAGGCCAGTTCACGGTGATAACAGGCCCCTCCCGAAACTGCAAACCTCAGGATTCCATAGGATGTTGCAATTGGAATAATAGCACTGCAACAGTCTAGTGTGGAAATGGCCTTTGATTATTTGCAAGTTTCTCCAACTCTTGCCCCTCCAACCCCTCTTCTTTTCTGTAGGAACCTTCCCTCTCGACAGCACCCTTTAAAAACCCACCTCTGGTCCTCCTCCTCGTCCCCCAGCCACCGCCTAGCCAGCTAAAGATGGATCACAGCCTGATTTCTCAGCACCACAAACCCTCTCCCACTGTTGCCCCATGCCCAAGGAAAGAGATGGGTGACAGAAAGGAAGTATAGGGCCACCGTGCCGACTCAGTCTATTTCCTTCTCCTTTCCTTGGCCTGGTTTGTACCCGGGTGCCTGCTCTCCCCATCAAGCCTCAGCACCCTTCCCACAGACACAGACACATTTTGGTATTTATCATTCTTCCACTTTTGCAGGGATCCTGTGCCCCTAACCCTAGCAAATGCAGAGGGGCAGGATAATTTGAACATAAAGATTGCTGGTTTAACACATCTAAACCTAAAGAAACTAACTCCAGCTCATATCTCAGTCCCATACCGGTGTTTGCTGCCTTTTAACAGTCTGCTTTTGACAAGCCGCTCTTTCAACCACGTGTCGAACACTGTATATGGGTGCTGGCTCTAATCAAAAAGGGGGAAAAGAGCAGATAGATGCTGCTTTTTCTCTCAGTTGGTTTGGCACTGGGTCAATTTGTGGTGTATCTGTTTGGCCATTTCCACATCGTGTGGAATCCTATGGGATTTGTAGTTTAGTTGTAGAATCATAGAGTTGGAAGAGACGCCAGGGGCCATCGAGTCCAACCCCCTGCCACGCAGGAACACCCATCAAAGCACTCCCAACAGATGGCCATCCAGCCTCTGCTTAAAAACCTCCAAAGAAGGAGACTCCACCACACTCCAAGGCAGCATATTCCAGTTCTGCACTACACTGTTATAGTGCCATTACTTCAGTTTCAACCTCCTATGGAATCCTGGGGATTGTAGTTTAGAGAGGGGCCTTTAGGAAGGGTCCAGAGAGCTCTTTGGCCTCAGGAAACTACAAACCCCAAATTTCCACAGGAGGTTGAAAGTGAAACAATAGCACTATAACAGTGTAGTGTGGAGGTGGCCAATGACATGATGATGATGATCTGGGCTGGCCTTACTGTAGCAATTCAATTCCCTCTGAGACCATTTCCGCACTAGCCTGTTATAGCGCTATGATTCCACTTGCAACATCCTATGGAATCCTGGGGTTTGCAGTTTCGGGAGGGGCCAGCCGGCCCAGGATTCCATAGGATGTTGCAAGTGGAATCATAGTGCTATAACAGTCCAGTGCAGAAATGGCCTGAGTAACTCACAGCAGTAGCAATCAGATTATGGAATGGACTTAAGAGTAAAAGAATCACAGAGTTGGAAAAGACCCTGTGACACTGTAGGTTTATTTCCAGTCTCTTAAGAGACTTCTAGCCTTGCAAGACTGGAAATTTCCTCCCAGTGTTTTACTAGGGTTCTTGCCAGCCTCCCAAAGCTGACTTCCACGCTTGGAACGCCTGGCAATCTCCCCAACTCTATCGGTATGCTGCCACCCCCCCCCCCGAATTATGAATTACTTAGACAGAACAGGAGGGACTCTGCCTAATCTCTAAGCGTAAGGAACTTCCACCTCCCCCTTCCCTGAGTGAGAGGTCCTATGTAGCGTGTGCCAACCCTGGCGTGGAAATGGAGAGAAACGGAGGTTTATAAAAGTGTTTTAATCAAGGCATGCAAATAAACAGTATCACACTTGGGAAACTCCCCTCTCCCAGGTACACTTAGTTACAAGAATTTACAAAACAGATATCACAGCACAGATACATTCTTAAGATCAGCCAATTCCCAAAATAACATCATTAGCCCTAACGCGGCTAACTACTTATTTCTAGTTACTCCCAGTTAGGTTATAGGCGTAGATGGTCTAAAGGAGGAGAGAGGGGGGTCCAGGAGACAGGGCATGCTGCCAGCTCCACTGGCCCCGCTCTCCTCTCTCTCTCTGTGCTCTCTCTCTCTCTGGCCACATGGCCTCTCAGAAGTTTTATATTTTCCTCCTTGGAAGGATCTGGAAGCCTCTCCAAGATGCCCACCTCTTTTCCTTTTGGTTGGTCAGTTCTCACCTTGTGACCTGTGATGCTGACCCTTTCTTTTTGGTTGGTCAACTCTCACCCTGTGACCCTTGATGTAATCCTAACATCTCATTAACCCTTGGTTTACCTGAAGAGGGAAGTATCTCCCTTTGATAAGCCTAGATAATGGGAAGCCCCATTATCACAGACCCCAACAGCCATTGAGTCCAACTCCATTCTGCCATACAGGGAGATACCATCAGAGCATTCCAGATGGCCATCCAGCCTCTGGAACAATATCTTGTTGTGGGCCAGCACAGTTCAGAAGCAAGTTGATCTCGAATAGACCATCAAGACTCATTAGCTTTACAGAAGACCCGCCCTTGAGAGTGCAAAAAAAGGCCAGAATTCTCCTGGTGACATACACTGATGTAACTGGGAGTTACTTCAGCATAAGGACTTTTGAGGATATTGTGGTAGAAGGAAGGCAGTCAGTGGCGGAGCTTGGAGTGTGGGGAGGGGGGCTGGGAGGGGGCGAAGCTACAGCATGAGGGAGCATGGCTGCAGTGGGTGGGGGCATGGCCAGGGCACGTGGAGGCATGGCTACAGGCTGGGATGCCCCCAAAACATTGCTGCCTGGGGCAAATCATCCGCCGTCCCCATGTCCCTACACGACTGCAGCACGCCTTCTGCAAATGTTTTTCCGTCAGGTGCGCAACAAACAGGGCCAGGACATAGCTCTATCGTTTCTTGGCCCAAACTGAGTACCTGTGGTACAGGATATTTCTAATGAAAGTGCATCTTCCCATTCAAGTTGTTTGTGAATGGAAACCATTATACATAATCTGAATTGAGATCAAAATTATTTTTAAAAAGGAGAAAATATATATTAAAGAGAAAAAGACAAGGAGTGAGTACAGTTTTATTTAGTTTAAATTTTTATTTATTTAAATAATTTATATCCTGCTTTTCTCCCATATGAGATTTGCCAAAGTGGTAAATACATTTATACATATTGCTATTGTGGCAAATTTTAATAGCCTGCCCATCCTCCAATAAATACATGAATTATAAACCAGAAGAGAAAAAGAGGGGAAAACAATTCATAAAATTTAGACCTTAGAAAGAATAGTTAAAATGCACAACTGAGTCATGGGACTGCAAAAATAAAATATTTTAAATATGAGGTTTATTTTTATTTTATGCTATGGTAACTTTTAAAAGGTATCAGAACAATTGCTAGTACAGAGAAGCTAAGAAAGCTAATTCCTCTGGGGTATGTTTCACACTACAAAATTACAACACTGTGATCTCACATTAACTATCACAACACTGGCCATTTCCGCCCTACACTGTTATAGTGCTAGTATCAGAGGCATAACTAGGGTGGGGCAACTGGGACACATGCCCTGGGTGCCGATACCAGGGGGGTGCAAAAAAGCTGACCCCCTCTCCTCCCGGGCTTGGCCTGCTGCTGCCCCCCTACCCCTGCCAGGGTCCTTCTAAATGCCCCTCCCTAAACTGCAAACCCCAGGATTCCATAAGGTTGAAAGTGGAATAATAGCACTGTAACAGGAAGCGTGGAGATGGCCAGGATCTTGTGCAATCCCAGGATTTGTAGTTTGATGAGGTATTAAAGGCCATTTCTGCACTAGCCTGTTATAGCGCGATGATTCCACTTTCAACATCCTCTGGAATCCTGGGGTTTGCAGTTTCGGGAGGGGCCAGCCAGCCTCTCCCGAAACTGCTAAACCCCGCGATTCCAGAGGATGTTGAGAGTGGAATCATCGCGCTATAACAGCCTCGTGCAGAAATGGCCTAAGAACTCCTCTGTCAGAGAGCTGTAGTGCCTTTCTTGTTTTTATTGTGTGCCTTCAAGTCATTTCTGACTTATGGAGACCCTATCGTGGCATTTTCTGGGGCTGAGAGTGTGTGACGTGCCCAAGGTCACCTTGTGGGTTTCCATGGCCAAATGGAGAATCAAAACCTGGTCTCTGGCTGAGAATTCTAAATGCTCCTCCTTAAACTGCAAACCGCAGGATTCCACAGGATGTTGAAAGTGAAATAATACCACTATAAGAGTGTAATGCAGAAAGGTCCAATGTCACAATCTGCTAGTTGCACATAGATCTTAAAACATAATGTGTTTTTATTTCCCTCTCTCTCAATCTTCTTGTTAGTTCCCTTGAGCCCTTTTTGGGAAAACGGGAGCGATATAAATTATTCTTTTACAGAAGCCAAAGAAATCTCTGGCTGAGAATACTAAATTCCCCTTCCTAAACTGCAAACCCCAGGATTTACAGGATCTTGAAAGCGGACTAATAGCACTATGGCGGTGTAGTGTGGAAACGCCCCATTGCTATTGTGTGCCTCCAAGTCGTTTCTAAGGCGAGCAGTTAATAGGCAATTTGAAGGCTAATAAAGAATAAATTTAAAGGAGAATAAAGATCAACATCCACCCATTAAACGCCTCTTTTTCAGCAACCAGTCAGTTGCCAAAAGACTGTCTGATCTTTTAAAAAAGTATTTTGTCTGCCTAACAAGGAGCGACAAGGACAATAATAAAAGATCGGAAAAATCTCTTTCACCTCCAAACGCTACCCGATCCTCTTGCCCATTTACACAGAAGTCGGGGCTGCTCATGCCAGCGTGAGGCTTCCCAACCACCCTCGACAAAAGCCATTTCCGCACTAGACTGTTATAGGCCGTTTCCGCACCAGCCTGTTATAGCGCGATGATTCCATTTTCAACATCCTCTGGAATCCTGGGGTTTGCAGTTTCGGGAGGGGCCCCCGGCCCCTTCCGAAACTGCAAACCCCAGAATTCCAGAGGATGTTGAAAGTGGAATCATCGCGCTACAACAGGCTAGTGCGGAAACGGCCATAGTGCTGTTATTCCACTTTCAACATCTTATGGAATCCTGGAATTTGTAGTTTAAGGGGGAGCATTTCAGAATTCTGAGACAGAGAGCTCTTTGGCCTCAGGAAACTACAAACCCCAGAATTCCACAGGATGTTGAACATGGAATAATAGCACTATAACAGTTTCGGGAGGGGCCAGTCAGCCCCCGGAAACTGCAAACCTCAGGATTCCACATAGGATGTTGGAAGTGGAATCATAGCGCTATAACCGTCTAGTGCGGAAATGGCCAAACACGTGCTTTGCAGCCCGAGCGGTCCCGCAACTCTTCCACGTTGCCCGCAAGCAGAGGCCATTTCCGCACTACACTCTTATAGCGCGATGATTCCACTTTCAGCATCCTATGGAATCCTGGGGTTTGCAGTTTCCGGCCGGCCCCCTCCCGAAACTGCAGACCCCAGGATTCCAGAGGACGTTCAAAGTGGAATCATCGCGCCATAAGACTGTAGTGCGGAAATGGCCAGAGACTGCGGTGCCTTTGCTTTGCGTAAAAGCGCAGCGCAAGCGTCCCCGTTTGGCACCCGACATGTTAAAACCACCAGCGCGCGTGGGGGTGGGCGGTGGTCCTAGAGAGGAAGGAAATGGGTGGGAGGGGGATGTCGTTTGTGGGTGTGCCTTCCTGCGCCACCCACGCCTCCCTTTCCCCCCAATATCCCAGCCAAAAGATGAGGTTTTGGATGTTCTTTGGGGGACGCTGCGAACGCTCTCGGCTGCATGCCAGGAGGTAAAGCGGGCATTTAAAAGCGAAGTGGGGAGGGGATCGAGCTGGAAGAAATTTGATAATTCTTTTGCGAGGAGTACAGACGAGTAAGATTTTCAACACTGCGTTTGCTACATCTCTCTCCTCCCTCGCCTTTCTTCCGGGGGGGGGGGAATGCAAGATCCTCCAACTCGTTTTTAAAAATCTTCACAACATCCTTGTGAGGTAGGTTAGGGTGGAGGGAGAAAAAGTAAATTGATCACTCTAAGGGCCTTTCTGCACTACACTGTTATAGTGCTATTATTCCACTTTCGAGATCCTATGGGATCCTAGGCATTCAGAATTCTCAGCCAGAGAGCTCTTTGGCCTCAGTAAGCTATGAACCCCAGAATTCCCTAAGAGGGTTGAAGGTAGAATAATAGCACTATAACAATGTAGTGCGGAAAGGCCCTAAGATGAAGCAGTTGCTTTCTTGACTGGTTGGGGTTTGAAGCTTGGTCTTCTGAGTCACTCTAACCACTACACCCTCTTCTCTACTTGCAGCGGGTGGCACCATTTGCCTTCCTTGTTTCTAGAGGACGTCCTAGGAATATGGTAGTTAGCTTATATTCAGTCAGATCTTTGAGTCATGTGGCCCAATTTTGGCAACTCTGGCAGCCACAACCCTCTAATTCTGCAGGCAGGATTCCGTAGAGATCTCTGGTGGTCTCCCATCTATATATTAACCAGGACTGATCTTGCATAGCTTCCAAAATTGGCCAGGATGGACTGTGTATTTCAGATACTCAAGAGAAAGAAATCATCAAGCCATCATTGCCATTGTCATCTAAATTTTTGGGTGTCGGGATAGGAGATGGCACCCCTTGACTATTTCCGCAGTGGACTGTTATAGCGCTGTGATTCCACCTGCAACATCCTATGGAATTCTGGGGTTTGCAGTTTCGGGAGGGGCCGGTTGGCTGACCCCTCCAGAAACTCTTATAGGGCTATTATTCCATTTTCAACATCCTGTGGAATTCTGGGGTTTGTCGTTTCCTGAGGCCAAAGAGCTCTCTGGCTGAGAATTCTACAGGCCCCTCCCTAAACGGCAAACCCCAGGATTCCACGGGATGTTCAAAGTAGAATCATAGCGCTATAACAGTCCAGTGCGGAAATGGTCCTTGTAGCTTAAGGCAAAATAAGCCCAGATCAAGTTCTGTAATGTGTGTTCTGCTCTCCTGAAGCGAAGTGTGTGTGTGCACATACATGGCTTCAAGTTGCTTGTTGACATATGGCGACCCCATGAATTTCATAAGGTTTTCTTAGGCAAGGAATACTCAGGGTTGTTTTGCCAGTTCCTTCTTCTGAAAAATATAATATACAGGTATTTGTTGGCCATCTCTCTAGCTTCCTAGATGAGATGGCATCTGGTGCCTTTAGGGTATGGGATACTAGTTTCTTAAAAAAGACTCAAAGCATCTTACAGTTTAAAATGTGGCTCTGATGTCAGTGCATTTCAATGGCCAACAAAACTTGCTAGCCCGAGGAAAGGAGGACAAGGTGGGATTATTAGAGGGTCTCTAGAACCTGTAAGAACTATATGGGAAATGTGAAGGCACCCCTAAGCCTTGCATGACAAGATATACCTTTCTTTTGGCCTCAGCATTTAAGGAAAAGGGTCTCCCCAACTTCCACGAGTTCAGTGTGTTCTCAGGAAGCCCTTCCCCAAGCAGACAACCTCTAGATTCCTTGGAGTACAGCTCCTATCATCCTCAGCCAGTCTGGCAGGAGGATTTGCTGCCTGAAGGTCATGGGTGTGGTTTAATGTTTCTTTAAATTTACGTGGCTTAAACTGACATGGCTGACATTACAAGTTACAATGGGAGTGGAACACTATCTGCAATGAAGGGGGAATGAAATACAGTACAGGTTTCCCCCACTTGCCTGACCGATTAGGGATGGAGCACTGTGAAAAGATGGGATTGGTTGAAAAACAGAAACCACATACTGTATTTTAGGGAACATGAAGGACTTATGGAGGCTCACTGGAGACCAAACATGCGTGAACTGCTTGCAAAGTCTCTTAGCTGGCCTTTTTCCCCCTCTCAACTTGCTTTGCAAGCGACACACATATGTGCAAGCAGTCCAGAGCGAGCCTCCGTAGGCAAGAAGAACTGATGAAAGAGCAGAACTGCTGTTGAATGAATGGAACTTGTACTTAATTTGGAAGCATCAAAAGAGCAAGCTCTCAGATAATGGGGCATCGAAAGGTGGGGACTTTCTTATTGCAAACTTTTGCGTGGCCCGTCAAGGCTGTTTTTGTCACCCTCCATTTCTCTAGGGTCCCCAGTCTGGCCATTTTCTGGCTAAAAAACAAAAAATGGAATTGAGTTGCCTTTTCCAGAAGCTTCGAGGAGTAGCAAGTTGCCTTTTAAAGAGGTTGCAGCCCTTCCTGCACTGTTTAACACTGGGAAAAGAAGTAGTGGGGGAGAAAAAAAGATTTCCAACTACTTCCAATTTTGTTTTTTGGGGAAATTTGGTAGTCCATATCCCCACTCCAACCCAAATTGGCCCTTGACCTGCCTCCATCCCTGATGTTCAGGGAGCCTAAGGTAAAATCTTCCCTATGTGGACACTTTTCTTATATATCTACATTTCTTTGTTCAGAATCAAACAGGCCCATACATTCCTCCACTGTTCTTCATGTCTTCTCATTTCGGGATGAATGGCTAGTCAGCGGTCAAGGAGAACCACCAGTTTTCAAACAACTCTCTCTGGGATCTGAGATGTAACCAGGTGAGGCCTACGTGAGGAAACCATTTTCCCCCATCATTGTGCTCTGGGCAGCCTCACCTGTTCTGATGTGCCTTAAAGTACCAAGTGAGCAGCCAGATTCTTCATCCCCACCTGGGGAGATTAGGGCAGGTGAGCCAGAACAAGATAGGCAAGTCGAAGCTAAAGGAAAGGATGTTCCCAGGTGAGCAAAAAATGGCTGCAGAACAGAAGGAAACGTTTCCAGCTTTGCACCTCCCATTCCAGCCCATGCGTGGGGAAAGTGAGAGGCCAGAGATGAAAATGGAACTGGAGGAGACGCTAGGCCTCACGCCAGCTGTGGGTTTGGGTGAAAGAGGAGATGCTTCCCCTGCTGCTCACTTGCACATTAAGGAGGAACCTGAGGAGGGCCTTTTGTCCCTCCGATGGGAAGCCCAGTGGCAGGACTTCTTGAAGACGGTGCAAAGCCCTCTGTCTAGAGAAGGCAAGCCCCAGCTGCCTGAGATGGTGCCATGGAGTGAAGCAAAGTCTTCCTTGCCCACCTTCGAGGGAGCAGCCACCCTCAGCCAGCAGACCTCGGGTGAGAATGGGGCTGGAGTCCTTCCTACTTTTAATGGAACGGCCCAGCAGTCCGATAGCAGGCTGGACGCAGCAGGCGGCCAAAGAGATGATGGGCCAACAGAAGAGATCAAGATGGAAGATGCCGTCAGCTTGGAGGTCCAGCGCCAGCACTTCAGGCAGCTCTGCTACCAGGATGTCCGGGGGCCTCACGCAGTTTACAGCCAACTCCGGGATCATTGCATCCGGTGGCTGAAGCCAGAGAGGCACACAAAAGAGCAGATTCTGGACTTGGTGATTCTGGAGCAATTCCTTGCTGTCCTGCCCTCAGAAATGCGGATCTGGGTGAAGGAGCAAGGCTCAGAGAGCTGTTTCCAAGCTGTGACCCTGGCAGAAGATTTCCTCTTGAGGCACAGAGGGGGCAAAAAACCAGAACGTCAGGTAAGAACAGGATGGTGGGTGATTCACATCTGGTGGCCATCTTTTATGCATTTTAACTATTGTTTTTCATTGAAGTTATGTTTTTAACTGATGTATGTGGTATGTTAATCTATTGTTGCCCCTCACCTCAATCTATGGGGAGAAGAGTGTAAGAAGAAAAAGATGATGGTGATGAAGATGACAATGACGATGATGATGATGGTGATGATGATAATGGATCTATTCATCCCTTCATTTGATGTATATATCCTGCTTTTTTTTTTGGCAACAAATTATTTATTTATTAATTTTAATGCCAACAATTTAATTCATAATCAAAGTAGTATACGTTCAGAACTGAGAGGGACTGAGAGAAGGACCTCTCATGATGATCTCAGAGCCTGGGCTGGCTCGTATCAGGAGGTATGGTCGGCCAAATAGCCTGGACCTGATATCTCCTTCAGATACCTCCATTTTCTTCTGCAGTCTCCAACAAAATGGCAACAGGCACTAATAACACTTCCTGTTACCATTTTGATAAGAATTGTAGAGGAAAATAAAAGTCTTTGAGCTTGCTGTGGGAGGGTGTGCCCTGTGAAGGGGGGATTGCCTGCTGGTTGCCCACCCATGTTCTAAAGCTACTTTTAAATGGGTGTTTTCATAGACATTTTGAGGATAATTTTTTCAAGTTTTGGGCCATTTGTCTTGTGGATCCTAAGATAATTTTTAAAAGAGAGAAAAGGAAAAAGCAATCTCATGAGTTTTTCTTTAACACATTGTAAGGAGCAATGGTAACGATTTACTTTATCAAAAGTAACTTTCGAAGCTCTACACTTGACTAACATGTTCGTGGACATTTCAGGTGCCAGGGACATTCCAGGAAGTTGCTGTGACATTCACAGGAAAAGGGATAGTTCCAGAGGCCCCTCCGAGGGATCTCGGCAGTGACGTCAAGCAAGAGAAGGAGGGAGTTGGCATGATATTGGGTAAGGACAATCTCTCTAAAAACATCTGGGGAGGCTGTGATAGTTCCAGTATCAGTGGGATGGTGAATTTCTTCTGGGTTTTAGTCAGAACTGTTAACGAGCTATCCAAGGTTGAACATAATGCGGCTCAGGCTGAAGACCTTAAAGCTTCCTTGAAGTTTGGACTGAACACAAGAGCAGATGTATCCCCCCATGGATGTGGAAGCCGCCGGTCTCCTCTTCCCTGAATCACTGTCCCATCTGAGTCCGGCCTAATAAGTTATCCATTTTGCATATGCTGGGGTGGTGGTGGTGGTGGTTATGACTGGCAGAAATTCCCCTCCCCACCTAGGACCAGAACTCAGAAATGCTCCTTTTTTCTGGACTGTGACTTCTAGATATCCCCCAGCCAGTGGTTAGGGCCATTTCTGCACTACACTGTTATAGTGTTATTATTCTACTTTCAACAGCCTGTGGAATCCTGGGGTTTGCATTTTAGGGACGGGCCTTTAGAATTCTCAACCAGAGAGCTCTTGGGCCTCAGGAAACTATAAACGTCAGACCTTGAAGGTGGAATAATAGCACTAGAACCGTGCAAGGTGGAAATGGCCTAAGTCACTTGGCTTATAGTTCAGAACAAGGGAAGAGAGATAACTGGGGACTGTGTGAAACCAAAGCCAGCTACAGAGTCACAAATTAGAACATATCTTATTATCTGTCTTAATTCATTGCATCCCTGATTCTCCATGGTAGCTTCCAAAGTGGTCAAGGGATCCAGTTCTCTAAGGCCCCAGAGGAAGTTAGAAAATTGCACACATCCTGCCATGTCCTTCCACAGATTTTTGTTTCAGTATCCCTTCCCCCCATATCCTCTAGGGGCCAATTTTGTAATTTCACTATATTTTTAGGTCCTTTCTTGGCCCTTTTAGGCCTGAGAGGAGTCTTTTTCCCAAGAGGAAGTGATCCAGAAGCTGACTTCTGATTGGAAAAAAAGAAAACCCTTTCCTTGGCCTAACCATGTCAAAATTGGGCCCCCTACAGCCTCCTGGGGGAATTTGGTGGAATTGGGGAACAAATTCTTTTCATTTTTTTTTCAAAAAAATTGGGGGCCCATATTTTGGGGGCCTGAGGAAAGTGTAGGCAAAATTTGGGGCCCCAGGGGCCCTGGGCCACTTTTACCAAACCCTCACTAGTGTGTGCTTATACATCTTCTCTCTGCATTCCAGCAGGCAATAGAGATCAAGGGGGAAATGATGGCGAAATGTTCTGGGTGTCATCAGGAAGAGGAATGGCTCAGGACTGGGAAATCAATCCTGGAGACAAAGACAATGTGGAAGCTTTTCAAAGACACGAGGCAGAGAAATGGAAAAACAACTTCATCTCTTGCCAGGCTGGCGATGTCTGTGAAAGGCCAGCACAAGGAGTATTCAAAAGGAGGAAAAGAAGCAAAGGCAATATGAGTAAGAATCTTTTCCAAGATGGAGCAAACCTCAATACAGCCCACGGGGGAGAGAAACCACATGAATGCTCCGTCTGTGGGAAAATATTCCGGCGACGCTCAGACCTTAACAGTCACCAGAGAACCCACACAGGAGAGAAGCCCTATACGTGCTTGAGCTGTGGGAAAAGATTCAATCGCAGCACAAACCTGATCTCTCACCAGAGAATCCACACAGGAGAGAAACCGTATAAATGTGCTGACTGTGGCAAAAACTTTTGTCACAAGTCGGGGCTGATCAGGCATCGGAGAACCCATACGGGAGAGAAACCATACACATGTTTGGAGTGTGGGAAGAGCTTCAGTCAGAGGCAACATCTTATAACACACCAGCGGAACCACACGGGAGAAAAACCATTTACTTGTTCTGATTGTGGGAAAAGTTTCAACCAGAGCCAGCATCTTATTACACACCAGAGGAACCACACGGGAGAAAAACCATTCAAATGTTCTCAGTGCAGCAAAAGCTTTTGTGACAAATCTACCCTGATTAGACATCAGAGAAGCCACATTGGGAAGAAACCATTTAAGTGTTCCAAGTGTGACGAAAGTTTCTATCGCAGCAAACATCTTAGCAGGCACCAGAGAATTCACATCCAACCTTCACTTGTCTGATTTGAGGAACATTTCTATATTTGTGTCTATAAAATGCTTTTCCCCTTTGCTCTTCACTGTCTGCAAATCATGATTTGAAAATGCCAGGGTGCATAATTTCCAACTTTAATTCAATGAGGGTGGCTGGTAGTTTCCGTTCTACTCTGGGTTTTAGTCTCAAAGCAGTGCTGTGTAAAGTGGTGGTCCCTGGGCCAGTACTAGTCCTGAATCATTGGCTGGTGGTCCCTGGTGAGTCTGTGGGAAAGATAATAACAGTTGTATCCCTTGGGCACAAATCTATTGCTGGACCCTGGCAATTGGAAAGAAAATAATTTCCATTTCGCCACATCAAGCACTGAGAAGCACTGCCTTAAAGGAACTATCTAAGGTGTGGAATCTGCTCTGGGTATAAAGTTCTACACCATGGATAGCCCCCCCTTGACCTGGAAGCAGCCAGCCAGCAGTGGAATATAGTTGTCCCTCCATGTTTGCTTGGGTTAGAGGCGCAGGACCCTTGCAACAGTGGAAAAAATGCAAGTATCAAACTCTGTGAGAGTCTACGGCAGAGCTTTCCAGACTTTTCATGTTGGTGACACACTTTTTAGACATGCATCATTTTGCGACACAGTAATTCAGTAAGTAATTCAGGAAGTGGAGGCAGCCCCTCCACCTGGGCCTGGCCTGCCGTTGCCCTGGCCAGGGTGATGCTGGTGGCGGCAGCGGCGGGAGAGGCAGCCCCTCCACCTGGGCCCACAGCAGCAGGGGGAGAGGCAGCCCCTCTGTTTGTGTGACACACCTACACACTGCAGTCGCAGCACAGTTTGGAAAGCTGTGGTCTATGGGAAGAGGGCTGAGGCATGATGGGGAAGGCAGGCACCAGGGTCCAAAACAGGTTGGAGAGAAGAGAGAAGAGAGGAGAGGGAAAGAGGTAGATCAGCACGGTGGCTCTGTATTTCCTCTCTTCTGCTTATCTTTTTCCTGGGGTGTGTGGGGGGCACTGGGAGAGGGTTTGTGGTGCTGAGAAATAAGTTTGCAAGTTGTCGTTTGTGGCCAGGCGGTGACTGGAGGAGGAAGAGGAGGACCAGAGGCAGGTTTTTAAAGAGTTATATGGCCTGACTGAGCTGCTGAGAGAGTGTAAGTAGTAAAATAATTTAGACAAAATAGATTACGCCTCCCCTCCTCCCTGACTGGTGGTGGAGGAGGAGGAGGAGGAGGATCAGAGGCAGGTTTTTAAAGATCTGTGCAAGCTGATTGGAGCTGCTGAGGGGGAAGGTTCCCCCAGAAAAGAAGCACTTCAGGTGGGAGGTTGGAGAAACTTGTGAACAATCAAATTTGTGAAAGTGAAACCCACAACTGTGGAAAGGCAACTGTACAAGTATACCTCAGTTGACAAAGCCTCTAACAAAGAATCTCTTATTTACACGGTCTTTTTATGCCTGAGAACCTGCCCACTTTCCTTTTCCTTTGTCCTCCATCTAGCTCAACGTATTTAGGAGGATGATCAAGGAGGGCTGGAAAAATACAACAGCACATCTGCAGTAAACAGATGCTCTAGCCAATCCTGCTATCGCTGTGCGGTCCTGCCTACAGCAGGCAAGGTGAACAGCAGCTGTCCCAAGAACCCTTTGCTGATTAGGGTGCAACAACAACACAGAGAAAAGGGGCAAGCGGGTAAGACTGCCTCGTCAGCTGTACCAGCAAGTTAAAACAACAACAACATAGTTTTGGCCACCAAAATGGAAATCATAAGAAAAGTGGAGGATGGTGAAATTAAAAAAAAAAAATCATCTCAGGATGCATTGTGGAAGAAGGTGGTCTCTAGAAGCTTCACAGTGTTTTTTGTCTACTTAGCAAGTCTTAAATGACCCGGTTGTTTTATTTCACATGTGCATCTCCTTGGTTTTGGAGGGGGGTGGAGTTTGCTGAAACCTGTCAATCGTCTCTTATGGAATCAAAATAGTTGGAACAGACCATAAGGGCCATCCAGTTCAACCCCTTTCTGCCATGCAGGAATACACCATCAAAGCATTCCTGACAGATGGCCATTCAGCTACTGTTTAAAAATCTCCAAAGGAGACCCCACCACACTCCCAGGCAGCAGCGTATTTCGCTATCCTATTGTTCTTACCATCAGGATGTTCTTTCTAATGTTTAGACGCAATTTCTTTTCCTGAAGTTTTGAAGCCACTGCTCCACGTCCTAGTCTCTTCAGCATCAGAAAACAGGCTTGCTCCATCCTCTTGCTTTTCTTTTTTTAATGGAGGAACCTGTTCTCTTCATTCTTATTTTTGCCTGTCTGATTTGTTGTTCAAGGAGTAATGTTCGGGGACACATCTATTTTCTTAACTGAAGTATAACCTGTATTATTAAATGTCTCTTCTCTTTCCTTGAAATGCTTCCTAGTGAACTACATCAGAATCACCAGTTCACTTAACCATGCAAAGGGCAAGTCTTAAAGGACAGAGAGAGGACATCTGCACTCTAATACCCTTAGCAAGCTCCTGAAGAAATGTTGCCTTGTTTATTTATGGACCTCTGCGGCCCATTTTAAGTCCCAAAGAAGCTTGTCCGATAGGAAGCATCCTGGAACTAGGGTTCTGAATCACTTCCTATTGGAAAAACAGGCCTCTTCCAGGACTGAAATGGCAAAAATGTGGCAAAATGGCCCCCATTCTAAGGGGAACAGGCAAATGCTGGAGAGCACCCAACGGAGAGACTTAGAGAGTCTGCAGAAGAGAAGGTCAAGAGGGGACATAATAGCCATGTTTAAATATTTGAAGGGATGTCATGTCGAGGAGGGAGCGGGCTTGTTTTCTGCTGCTTCGGAGACTAGGACAAGGAGCAATAGATTCAAGCTGCAGGAAAAGAGATTCCACCTGAACCTCAGGAAGAACTTTCTGACGGTCAGAGCTGTCCGGCAGAGGAATAGGCTGCTTGGGAGTGTGATGGAGTCTCCTTCTTTGGAGGTTTTTAAGCAGAGGCTGGATGGCCATCTGTTGGGAGTGCTTTGATGGGTGTTCCTGCATGGCAGGGGGTTGGACTGGATGGCCCCTGGGGTCTCTTCCAACTCTACATTTCTATGATTCTATGATTCTATGGAGTCCAAAGGGAAAGGGGAGATATGTCTCCAAGTGCTCAATGGATGGTATGTATGTATGTATTTATTTATTTTATAAAAAACGCAATGTGTTTTATACCACGTTGTCTATATAAAACATGAATACATTTCAGTTTTTGTATATTGCTTAAAGCCTACGCATACCAACATGCAATCTAGAAGCAGAAATTTCTGGAGCTGAAAATCCTGTTCCATTTGCTGGACGGACAATAAAATAAAGAACCAAACTCAAGGGTTTTTTTTTAATTATTATTTAGCAGATGGTCAGAACAAAGGAGGAAAGGAGAGAGGAGGGAGTGAGATAGCATTCAAAGGCATATTGTGCAGCCGGCTTTGAAACTGCTTCCCTCGTTTATTGTTGATCCAGCAATTGAAATGAGATTTTCAGCTCCAAAACATGCTGGGCTTTTTCTAAAATAATTAAAAAAAAAAAATGAAAACTGATCCACTGAGCTCATGGAAACAGATCTCCACTTTCATTGAAACTATATTGAGCCACAATAGTTTGCTCAACTAAATAAATAATTTTTGAGGGCCCTGGGGCCACAAAAATGACTCTGGGGGACCACATGCATCCCACAGATCACCCTCTCCCCTCTCTGATGACAAAATGGGAGGCGGGTATTCTAAGAGAAAGACTTGCCCTTCCTCTGAGGCTGAGAGAGTGTGACTTGTCCAAGATTAATTCTGATTGATTAAAAAAAAAGTTTTGGCTATCCACTTCATCCAGGATGAACTCATCCAAGGTGAAGTTCAGCTCCCCCAGGTTCAGGTGCAGGGGCTCCTTGCATTGGCTCTCCTTTAAAGCCATTTAACGCTGCTGCTTAGTAGAGACAGACAGAAATCCAACTGGTATACCTTCCAGCCTTCCTCCTCCTCCTCCCTCGGTTGCTGTGCCTTCTGTGCAAAGAGCATGAAAAGAAGAAGCAGCCTGAGTCTGGGCAGGCAGAAATTCAACAGGTGCACCTCTGCTCCCCTTGACCATATGCACCACAGTAAGAGACGCCGGGGACCTGAAAGGGAATGCAAAGCTCCCCAACGCAGCCACTGGCCCCATGCTAGATGGCAGTGTGGATGACGGGAGTTGTAGTTCTCAAAAATAACTTTCCGCAAGCTCTGGGAAAGGCTCAGGAGGAGGGAAGCAAATGCCGTCTCTGCCCCCCACCCCAAGTTATGAAGACTGTAAGGTAAGGAGGAATGGGTGCCATTGAACTCGCTAGCTGAGTGAATTCGAATGGGTGAATTTGAATTTGAGCAAGAAAATGAGGCTGCTGAGAGCGTGCCTGGCAAAAACACAGCTGGGCTACAACATCCAACACACACAAACACACAATGCATAATGGTGAGCATGAAGGTTGGTAATAATGGAGGTTGGTGTCCCATATAAGGTTCAGCAGTGAGACCTGCTGCAGGTCTGGGCTAAGAACCCTTTCCATATATAACGCTGTTCAAGAAATTTTGGCCATTTCCGCTCTGGACTGTTATAGTGCCGTTACTCCACCTTCAGCATCCTATGGAATCCTGGGGTTTGCAGTTTAGGGAGGGGCACTGAGAATGCTTAGCCAGACATACTCTGGTTTCTCTTCAGATCGTATAAATCTTTCGCCTTGTACTAAAGATTTCCGTGGAGAAGAACATTTATGAGTGTTTAACAAAATTGGCAAATGGTTAGCATATAAACTTAAAAAGAGAAAGGAAAGAAAGCTGGCTCTGCAACTGAAAGAAGGCAGGAAGTTCTCAGCCAGAGAGCTCTTTGGCCTCAGGAAACTACAAACCCCAGGATTCCACAGGATGTTCAAAGTGGAATAATAACATGATAACAGCATAGTGCGGAAAGGCCCTTTGTTGTGTTGCCAGCTCTTGTCTGGAATCTGGACCCTTGGAGCCACCGGTTAACAGGAAACATGGTGGCTACAGTGGCAAGCCTGCTTAGTCTTGGTAGAACTTGTTCATGGGGGGGGGGAGTGCCCTTGCCCTTCCTCTGAGGTTGAGAGAGTGTGACTTGTCCAAGATTGCCCTGTGGGTTTCCATTGGGCGAGTGTGGGCTCACAGTCTTGCAGTCCAACATCCAAACCACTTAAACACGTTGCTTCTCTTCCGCCGATCGTGCTGTTGTGTGGATTCAAGTCCTTTCTGACTCAATGGCAACCCTATCAAGGGGTTTTCCGGCGTATTTGGCAACCAAAGCAAGGCTTTGGGAAAAAGAAGGGGTACCAGCAATTGAAGATTGGCTTCTGGGGATCTATGATTTGATGCAAATAGATAAATTGTCCACATTGTTGAAGGATAACTCAATGAAAAGCTTTAAGATTGGGACTGTGTAAATAACTATTTTGTCCATATATGGGGGCCTTTATCGGTCATTGTATGGAAAGATTAGTAATGTGGATTTTTGCCCAACTGGTTAGCTTGATGTGACATTCTTAGAATGTATGTAAGAAAGTAAGTCTGTGTAAGTATGTATGTATACTAACGGTACTATGAGTATATGTATAATACAAATAAAACTTATTATGTGGGGGGAAAAGGAGGACCTTTCCACCCTACACTGTTATTGGGCCATTATTCCACTTCCTGTGGAATTCTGGGGTTTGTAGTTTCCTGAGGCCAAAGAGCTGGCTGGTTGAGAATCCTAAAGATCCCTCCCTAAACTACAGACCCCAGGATTCCACAGGATGTTGCAAGTGGAATAATAGCACTGTAACTGTAGTGCAGAAAGGCCCCTAGCTAAAATCCTCCATTCAGCCCCTACTAAGAACGCGAAAGGGTTAAAGCCATAGAGTTGCTGTTTCCTAGAGACGGTTTAAGACGGGGGAGAGGGCGCCTCTAGCCATCAAGGTCTCTTTTTCCCTGCGAGGGGTGGGGTTTGGGTTTGAATTTCTCTGCAGGTGTAAAAAGACTAGGAAGGAGGGAACGATCAAGGAAGATCAAGGAAGCAAAACGCACTGGAGAGGCGTCCCCCCATAGTGGAAGGAAGCTATAGGGGACCCCCATTCCTCATCCCCCTTTGAGGGGTGCCTTGGGGTGCTAATCCCAGTCCCTCCCAGTCCCTCCCTCCCTTCCTTCCCAAAAGGGAAACGGGGTGGCAGATCTTTCCTCTGATCCCCCTGATCCGCTGCAAGGCACATGGGCATCGCTGCAACTTTTTTCCTAAGGTAAGTAGAGACTTTGCAAAGGAGTTGGGGAGCAAGGCAGGGGAAGCGACTCCTTCCAAAAAAAGAAAAAAGAAAAAGAAAGAAAGAAAGAAAGAAAGAAAGAAAGAAAGAAAGAAAGAAAGAGGTCTCCCCAGTCTTGAATTTCTGCAGTTTGCTAAAACCTTTCTGATCTGGTCTCTCTCTGTGTGTGTATGTGTGTATAGCATTTTGATTATTATGAGGGGTTGCATCCAGATTTTAAAACAGATTTCCAAAGTGCTGAGACCTAGCCTTGACATGAGTCCAGCACTATGGAGAGCTCTGGAAAGTTCGGACTGAAAACCAGAGAGGTGTCACAGTTCTGCTGACACCATCCAAGAGTCCCGAGCCTTCACTTTGTCTTGTCTTGTCTTGTCTTGTCTTGTCTTGTCTTGTCTTGTCTTGTCTTTCTTTCACTTTACCCTCTGGCCATGGCAGGGTTACAGAACATCACAAACAGAATATATTTTAAGTCACCTTAAGAAAAGGAGGAGTCCTGTAACATGCAGGAAAAACAATATAAAAGAAGCTTCTTTTGTTTGTTGTCACATGCCCTCGTGGTTGTTGTTAATTGCCATCAAGTTGGCTTTGAAATGTCACAGGATTCCAAGTAGTTAATTGTTGTATTCTTCAATGTCACGTTGGCCATTTCCGCACTGCACTGTTATAGTGCCATTATTCCACTTTCCACATCCTGTGGAATCCTGCAGTTTGCAGTTTAGGATTCTCAGCCAGGGAGCTCTTTGACCTCAGGAAACTACACACCTCAGAATTCCACAGGATGTTGAAAGTGGAATAATAGCACTATAACAGTGTAGTGCGGAAATGGCCTAAGCATGGATGAACCTCTGTCTGGTCTGCAGAACAGGGAATCACAGTTGGTTCCTCCTTCCCACTTTTACATTTTTTTCTTCCCAGGAAAAAGCTCACCTCAACAGTTGAAAACTAAGGAACCTCCAATATCTTCTGCTCCAGGCGAGCAAATTACTGTTGTGGGATCAGGCAGGGATGAAAATGGAGGAGACAGAAGACTCCTCAGGCTCCGCAGCAGCTGAGAGATTGCAGAGGATGGACGAAGGTTCTGTTTTTGTGGATCAGACTGAGAATCCGGGTGAAGGTTTTGAAAGGAAAGCGGCCCCGCATAATGTTAAACAGGAGCCGGGCGAGGGCCATCTTTGCCATTGGGAAGCCCAGTGGCAGGAGTTCCTGAAGACCGTGGAGTCTCCTCAACAAGGATGGGGCGTCCCACCATTTCAAGAGGAGGCCACCCCGTGGGACGACGCCAAGGGCTTCCTGGCCGCCTTCGAGCGAGTGGCCGAGGCCTGTCGGTGGCCCAAGGAGGAATGGGCAGCCAGACTCCGACCAGCCCTCAGCGGAGAGGCTGAGCGGTCCTTCGGCAAGCTGGAAGCCAAAGACAGAGAGGATTACGGGAAAGTGAAGGCGGCCATCTTGCGGGGGGATGCCATTAGCCGGGAGAAGCGGCGCCAACGCTTCCGACGGTTCTGCTACCGGGAGGCAGAGGGGCCGAGATGGGCCTACAACCGGCTCCAGGAACTTTGCCAGGGGTGGTTGAAAACTGACAGGCACATGAAGGAGCAGATCTTGGAGCTTCTGATTTTGGAGCAGTTCCTGACCATCCTGCCGCCGGAAATCCAGAGCTGGGTGAGAGAGGTTGGGCCCGAGACCTGCTTCCAAGCCGTGGCCCTGGCTGAGGACTTTCTGCAGATGCAACGAGAAACTGAGAGGCAGGAAAAGCAGGTGAGACCATTTTATCATGGTATCTGTGTGGCTGCAGTCTGTCTCCAGGTTTGGAAGGGGATGCTCCCGGCCCTGGTGGGCAAAGCCTCTTTTTGCTTCTATCCTAGAGTGTTAACCAAACTTGTTACCACTACTTGTATCAAATACGTCTCTTTCATGCCCAGATATAAGCTGAATGACGCCTGGCTTGACCACAGTACATGTGAAAAGGATCTGGGAGTCTTAGTACACCGTAAGCGGAACATGAGTCAGCAGTGTGATGCAGCAGCTAAAAAAGCCAATGCGATTTCAGGCTGCGTCAATAAGAATATAATGTGTAGGTCAAGGGAGGTGATGGTATCACTCTATTCAGCTGTGGTCAGACCATACTTGGAATACTGTGTCCAGTTCTGAGCACCACAGTTCTGGAAGGATATTAAAAAGCTGGAACGTGTCCAGAGGAGGTTGACCAAAATGGTAGAAGGCTGGAAACCATGAAGCCCTATGAGGAATGGCTTAGGGAGTTGGGTGTGTTTAGCCTGGAGAAGAAAAGGTTAAGAGGCAACATGATAGCTGTGTTTAAATGTTTGAAGGGATGTTGTATGGAGGATGGAGCAAGCCTGTTTTCTGCTGTTCCAGAGACTAAGACATGGCTTCAAACTTCAAGGAAAGAGATTCCACCTAAACATTAGGAGGAACTTCCTGATGGTAAGAGCAGTTTGACAGTGGAATATGCTGCGTGGGAGTTTGTTGGAGTCTCCTTCTTTGGAGGTTTCTAAACAGAGACTGGATGGCCATCTGTCGGGAATGGTTTGATGGTCTATTCCTGCATGGCAGGGGGTTGGACTTGATGGCCCTTGTGGACTCTTTTAGCTCTACAGTTCTATGGTGCTATGTATGTGATAGTCTCTTCTTTCTAGCCCTTACTTAGCTGTTCATGCCACACTAAATTAAGGTGTCTTTTATTACCCCAAGTCTGCCTCTTTTTCTCTTTCAAAACCTGTTTGAAAGTGGAATAGAATGCCTCAGAGACTGGTGGACTGTTCCTCTTTGGAAGTCTTTAGCCATTTCTGCACTAGCCTGTTACGGCGTATGATTCCACTTGCAACATCCTATGGAATCTGGGGGTTTGCAGTTTCGGGAGGGGCCGAAACTGCAAACCCCAGGATTCCATAGGATATTGCAAGTGGAATCATAGCGCCGTAACAGGCTAGTGCAGAAATGGCCTTTAAAGAGAGGTTGGATGGACAACTTTCCAGAGTGTGATAGTTGTAAAAGGCATCCCCTGCTTTTGACAGTCCACTTTTCAACAATCTGTTCTTTCGACCCCTTCAGTTACAAGAATAGCCCATCTATTCAACGCGTGGTCCACTCTTTCAACCATACACCAAATATATGGGTTCTGGTTGTAACTGAAAGGGGTTGAAAGAGCAGATTGTCAAAAAGTGACCACACACTGCTTTTCCTCTCAATTGACACAGGTAGGTGCCAAGTTGATTGAGACAAAAAGCAGCGCATGGTCGCAAATACTGTATATGAGATGCTCTGTGTACAATTTCTAAGAAGATGCACCACAAATCTCTTTGGAACTGTGTGCAGTGCATCTCTTATATGGCATCTGTGACCATGCTCTGTTTTTGTTCTCGATCAACTTGGTGCCATCATTTTGTTCAGTCTGTATACAGAAGTTCCACTTTTTGGTGCTTTCTGCTTTTTAACAGTGCTCTGGTCCCTAACCTGTTGAATAAATGGGGGATACTTGTATTTCTACGTGGCAGGAGGTTAAACTCAATGGCCCTTCATAATTCTTTCTGACTTTAAGAGGCTTTCCGCACTACGCCGTTATAGTGCTATTATTCCACTTTCAACATCCTATGGAATCCTGGGGTTTGCAGTTTAGGGAAGGGCCTTTAGATTTTTCAGCCAGAGAGCTCTTTGGCTTCAGTAAACTACAAACCCCAGAATTCCACAGGATGTTGAAAGGGGAATAATAGCACTATAACAGTGTAATGTGGAAAGGCCTTAAGATTCTATTATTTATTCTTTCACTAATATGCAATATGAACTTAAGCCAGCAGAGTTAGTGTTGGTCTGGGACTTGGGAAATCAAAGTTCTGTTCCTCACTGAGCCATGAAACTCACCGAGGGACCTTAGGGCCGTTCAGTCTTATTCACTCACCCACTGTCAGACTGACCTACCTGGCAGGCTTGTTGAGAGGAGCCGATGGGGAGAAGGAGCCAACAGCAGCTCATAGTTTCACTATCAGAGTGATGATGGATCAGCTCTGGGTTTAACTCTTCACTCTAAAGGAGTTGTCTGAGCTGCCATGCCCTATTTGAGGGTACTGAATTCAGCACTTGGGAGAGGCATCTTAAAGGCTGATATTGGAGCTACTGGCTGCTATTAGGAAAAGAGCTATATATGTGACCTTGAACTCACAAAAGAAAGGCAGGAGAGATATCAAGGGAAGGAAGGAAGGAAGGAAGGAAGGAAGGAAGGAAGGAAGGAAGGAAGGAAGGAAGGAAGTGAAAGGGGGAAAGCGGAAGAAAGAGAAAGAGGAAAGGAAGGATCTGCCAGAATCTATTATAGGGTGAAGCACTTTTGTTCGGTGTCTCAAGCTGTGTTCCTTTCTAGGGGATAGTTGTGATGTGGGATCTGGGGAACTGCCTTCAGTCTAGCTCTCTTCCTGATCTGCTGGGTTTCATCCTGAGAGAGACTCTTTTCTACTGTTGCAGTTTGGATTTGAGGAGGAGGCAGCTCTGAGTTCTTCAGAGGCAGGCCAGGCTATGTCCGATGTTGAGCAAAGGCTACCAGACGTGGAGGGCAAACAGAAGGAGGGAGCAGAGGCCAGAATACACGGTAAGCAGTGAGATCCTATTATTACTTTTAACTACCATCAAGTCAACTTCAGCCTTTGCTTAAAAACCTCCAAAGAAGGAGACTCCACCACACTCCATGGAGGCAGCAGCAGATTCCACTGCCGGACAGCCCTGACCGTCAGGAAGTTCTTCCTGAGGTTCAGGGGGAATCTCCTTTCCTGCCGCTTGAATCCATTGCTCCTTGTCCTGGTCTCTGGAGCAGCAGAAAACAAGCCCACTCCCTCCTCTACATGGCATCCCTTCAAATATTTAAACATGGCTATCCTGTCCCCTCTTAACCTTCTCTTCTGCAGGCTAAACATACCCAGCTTTCTAAGTCTGTCCTCGTAGGGCATGGCTTCCAGGCCCCTCACCATTTTGGTCGCCCTCCTCTGGACTTGCTCCAGCTTGACCATGTCCTTCTTGAATTGGGGTGCCCAGAAGGGCTTTGAGGGTGTTCCTGCATGGCAGGGGGTTGGACTGGATGGCCCCTGGGGTCTCTTCCAACTCTGCATTTCTATGATTCTTTGATTCTATGATTATGGTGACCCTATGAATGAGAAACCTCTGAGTCACCCTTTCACCAGTCACCCTTTCATCGATCACAAGGGGGTCCACTGTATGTTTACAGTTTGAACCCAAGCATTTTCCCTTTGACCTTGCCTATCACTGGAATGCGAGCTTTAAAAACATTTATGAAATCCCGCTCTTGGCCTTAAAGAGGTTCCCCACCCTTGGTGTAGTAAGACATGACCACAGTTAGGACAAGGGATAAACCATGAATCAAGAAAATGAATTGTTCTAAAGGCAAGTCCATGTTCTTGCAAGGCACTGATTGGTTTGCAGAATTTGTTAACCTAGAAGGCACCGAGCTCTTTGTCACCTGACGTTGCATGCAGTGCCAAGTGATGGCTCCAGGGTTGCACACAAACATGTGCTCTCTCTCTCTCATCCTCTCTTTCTCTGTGTGTGTTTCTCTCTGTCTCTAACACACAATCATATGTTTGCAAAGAGGCTTTTCAGCACCAGGGCAACTCTGGATGCATATGTGCCATAGTTATGAATCATCATAGTGAAAGGGTTAAATTGAAGAAGCTATTGCTAAAGTAGAAAAATAGAGAAAAATAAGGTGAGCAGATGCGTCCTTTATCTTATCAGGAGGCTTAAGTATGTGCTTAGCTGTGCCGGAAACCTGGGGAGTTTTGATGTTGGTGAAACTCAGTGAAAATACTCCCTTGGTACCAAAATATATCATTTTTGAAAGCTGTAACCTGCTGTAACCTGGGTCTATGTAACCTGTAAACAGTTCATATATGGTCATATGTAATCACTTCCTGTAATCTGTTTACAAGAGGGTATAAAAGGAGAGCTGATACCTGGCTCGGGGCTCTCAGTCTTTGGAAATTCATTCCACTGAGATCCCTGCAGTAAAAATAAATCTTTTTCTTGCTTTCTAATTTGGTGGTCTCAATTCTTGGCAAGCTACTTCAGTAGTAACTGTAATTGATTGTTCTCTCGCACATGAGAGAATACTTCATACAAAGAGAAATTCTAGGTTCTCCGATGTGTGGGAGAATGTCTTATAGAAGGAGAGATTGCACCGCCTCGGAGACAGGAAACAGTGCCTTGCAGACAGACACGCTCCCATGCAAGAGACAACGTTTTGTAGACAGCCTCTGCAGCCCTCTCACATGCCAGAATGCCTCTTAGAAAAAGGGGTTCTGCAGCTTCTCACAGAGGAAGGAATGCCTCTTCTAAGCCCATGCTGGCCATCAGTACTTTTTAAAAAATATTTTTATTTATTAAACGAAGACATGCAAATACAACAAAAGAACATACAATCTAAAATTCTAAAAAAAAAAAAAATTACAAAGAAAGGAAAACTCAAAAATATATTTTTTTAAAAATTAAAGATCAAAATAATTAAAAATACAAATAACTAAAAAATTGGTTCCCGCTCTTGCAAACAGCTCATTTTGCTGAAGCAGTTACACCTAATTATAAATACCATCATTTTATGTCACAATTATTGCTTCTTACTAACCATTTGTCATCATAGTTATTTACCTACATACATATTTAATTACTAGTAATCACTTATATAATAATCACTTGTAATAATACTTATAATCACTTACAGTAACTTATCACTTATGTGATTCTATACTTACTTAATAAATAATCTATCACCAAAAGATAATAATGACCATCAAAATCTGGTAATAATCTATATAGAAAATAATCTTATAAAGTAATAAACAGAATACATCACTTAATCTCAATTTTGCACTTCCCATGTAATAATATAGGTTTTAAATTTAAAATTTAAGGTTAAAAATACGATAATCACATCACCTTCATTCTTTCTTCCATTCAACCAAAAATTCTATTTGTGTTCTGCCATTATCTTGTAGATAAGCTTCTATATCTATTCCCCTTTAGAGATAAAGAAAAATTACCAGGTATAGTAAACTTATTTAAACAAAGAAAACACTTCTCTTTACACATATCCTCTAATATCTTATCAACACAAATATAAAATGACCTTATAATCATCTTTCCTTTTTTTCTCTTTTATTTCATTTACTCCATATAGTTTAATATTCTTGAAACTATTTCATCATCTACCATAACCAAACAATTTTCAGCTTAAATCTCTAGACGTCATTCAGATAGCCATCAGTATTTTTTACGAGTATTTAAATGTTAATTTTTTTTCACAGTGGATTGGCAGCACCTTTTTTGGTCAAGCTTATTTTTGCCTTCTCTTCCACAGGTAAAATGTGGCTGGGTGTAGTTGAGGAGGAGAAATACATCTCAGAAGACTCAGAGCAAGTTGGACCATGCAGAGTAGGGAGACCAGAAGAGAATTTATCTTCATGTAGCGAGCAGGAAAATGCCTCAGAAAGCCAAGAATGGCAAAACGAACCCCACACCACTGATCAAGTGGATGAATCTCTTTCTTGCAGGGGCAATTTCGGGGACTTCAATGAAAATGCAGATCATCAGGGAACCCAGCCTTGTCAGAGGTGGAACGGCTATAATTTATGTGGGAAAAGCTGTAGCCAGAGCCCAGGCCTGCTTATTAATCAGAGAACCCACAAAGGAGGAAAACCACAAAACAAATGCTTGATTTGTGGGAAATCCTTCCTTTATAGCTCAGACCTCGTCATCCATCATGGGATCCACACTGGCGAGAGACCGTATGAGTGTCCTGACTGCGGCAAAAGATTCAGTCGTGGTTCCGACCGCAATCGTCATCAGAGAATCCACACGCAAGAAAAATTATACAAATGCCTGGTCTGTGGGAAATGCTTCCTTTATAGCTCAGATCTTATCATTCATCAGAGAATCCACACTGGAGAGAGACCTTACGAATGTCTGGATTGTGGGAAAAGGTTCAGTTGCAGTTCAGATCGTAATCGACATCAGAGGATCCACACTGGGGAGAAACCATATGTGTGCTTGGACTGCGGGAAAAAGTTCAGTCAGAAGGTTCACCTCAACAGGCATCGTAGAGTACATATGGGAGAGAAATCTTATAAATGTCCGGAATATGGGGAAGGTTTTGGTGTGAGCTGATGTCTCACTCTACATTACAGGTTTCTAAATATGTGATGTTGATTTCGTTAGGTGCATTCTGGTTCAAATATCCTGTTGACCTTGGCAAAGATCATTGGTTTAGGAGTCAGCTTCTCCAGGTGAACAGCAGCCTCAAAAGAAGACAAGCAAACACAAGCACATGGGGAGCTAATCAGACTGTGAGGTCAGCAGGCTGAAATGAGAGCCTACTGGCTCCAGCTTTTCTGGTTGGACTCCAGAAACAACTGGTATGTTTGCCAGCCCTTGCCTTTGTGTGCTGTGGATTCCCTGCTTTGCTGTCTGAATGGATTCTCTGACCCTCGCATTGTCCGATCTTGCTGCTCACTGGATTCCTGAACTCCTGGACCGACTTTTTGACTATGCTGCTGCACAACAAACAGGCAAGCTCTGCTGAACTGTTCAGCTGGTTCAGTTTGGCTACTGAACAGCCTTCTATTAGCTCAGCACTCAGTTGCCTGAAAACAGGCAGCTGGTGACTACCATACATATTTCCTGCTTCTCTGCCAACTCCTCTTTCGATTTCATTACCTTCATCTCCTGCTTTCAACCCCATTTTATCTCATTTAAGGTTGAGATTTAAGATTTTCTTGTTTTTTCATCAGGTAAAGAGTGATTGATGAGGACGAAAAAGATACACCAGAAGATTCAGAGCTAGGACTATCACACTGTATGGCAGAGCTTTCCAAACTGTTCCTGTTGATGACACACTTTTTAGACATGCATCATTTCATGACACAGTAATTCAGTTTTACTAGCAAACCGGAGGCTAAACTAACCCTTTGTAAGAGATGGGAAGGGTCTTCCTCAGCCCGGGGAGGTGACACACCTACACAATGCAGGTGCCACACTAACGTGCCGCGACACACCATTTGGAAAGCCCTGCTGTATGGCAAAGTGCAAACCAGAAAGAAGGTATGAATTCCAGACTGTAGGAAAAGGTTTTGTACAACAATTTAATGTTAGTAGACATCAGAGAATCCGTGCAGGTGAGAAACCATACAAATACTTGGAATAGGGAAAGATGTTTGGATGCCATTGGTAGCTTTCACTTCATCATAGGATCTGTGTGACAGAAAAGTTGCATAAATCTTCCTATGCTGGGAAGAGATTACAGAATTAAGTATATTCCATTGGTGCATTAGAATTCCTCTAGTTGGGACTATTAAGGGGCTGTGTTTTCTGTTCAGCTACCACTTTTAAAAGGCCAGAGTGCTTTTTTGAAAAACAGAGGCATGCCTCACTTAACAAAGCCTCTGACAAAGAAGTTTCTTTTTACAAAGTCTTTTTTGCACTGGCCCAGCCTCCTTTTCTCTTTTCTCCTTGTCTTCTGTCTAGCTGGACATTTTTAAGCAGCATCTCCATAGGGAGGATGTTAAAGGAGAGCTGGAGAAATATGGACTTAGCAAAATGGAGCAGTATCATGTTGTGGCAACTTGTCTGAAGTAAAGAATGGATCAAAGTTTGAGCCGGGAAAGAAAGGGATTCTGCTGTAACTGGTCCTACTGTAGCTTCTTGTGCCCGCGTAGAACAGGCAAGGTAAACAGCTGCTGCTGCTGGAATCACATACTGAGTATGCGTGAAAACTAAAACAGAGAAAAGAGAAACAGAATTTTCTGTTAAAAACAGTGATGCCCAGAGAAATTAACCTAGCCCCTTTCCGCACCTTACCTTCTTCCAGCGCTGGGGTGCGGGGATCGTGGGAGCAGCCTCCAGCAAGAGGCTCTCGCGTCCCTGCTGCTTCAGCTCTGCACAAGCCGCCTGCTCGCGCGAGAGCCCCGCCTCTTCCTTCCGCAGTGCAGTCTGGGAGTTTCCCAGGCTGCGCTGGGGCAGGAAGCGCGACCGGTGCGGCTCCGGAGGCTCCGCACACCAACTAAGTGTGCGTGGGGCTCGGGAGCAATGCACGATCGTGCACCATTTTCGGCTTCTAGCCGAAAATGAAAAGGTGCGCGATCGGCTCCTGCTGGCCCCTGGAGCGTCGCACGATTGTGAGTGTGTTGTGCAGATCGCTCCCCGCAATTGTGTGATGCTCTCGGCGCCCTTTTGCATAGCAAATGTGGAAAGGGGCTGAGATACACCTGTAATGTCCAATGGGATACTGACACAAACAGAACTGTTGTTTCAGCACCTGGAAAGTTACGCTTCTAGACGACGGGCTCAGACGATGCTGTAAGAGAGGAGTAGGCAACAGGCGGCTCTTCTGATGATTTTGGACTGCAACATCTGTCATCCCTAATGGGCAGTGATGTAGGATAATAGGAATTGCATTCCAACATCTGAAAGGCCACTGGTTGCCTGCCCTTGGTGCTAGTGTCTCTTCAGTGGGGGCAAGACAACTAGGCAAATGTGAATAATAAAATTTCTAATCTGTGCTGATTATGTCTTATTATTTAGAAAAGGAGACCTGGTTAGGGAAACATTGCAGCGCAAGGTATTACAGTATCTCCAGCAGTGGCTGTTCCAGTGTTTTGAGGTAATTTGCATTTAAATGGGCAATCAAGACCCATTAGTGTTACAAAAGGACCTGCTTCTGTGGGAGATGGAGAGGCTAGAACTGGCTTGTTAATACAGAGCAACTCAGTTGGCTCCACCAGTTGGACTTTCCTTCAGGCTTGAGGATGGGGGGCTGCCAATATGAGTGCCCCCTTGCACACACAGAAAGGCCATTAGAATCTGCTATGCAAGAATATACCATCAAAGCATTCACTACAGATGGCCATCCAATGTGATTCCATGCAGCATCAATAGGAGTCTAGTGTTTAAAACCTCCAAAGAAGGAGACTCCACAACACTCTGAGGCAGAAGTGTATTCCACTATTGAACTATTCTTACAATCAAGAAATTTTGCCTAATGTTTAGGTGGAATCTCTTTTCCTGAAGTTTGAAGCCATTGCTCCGTGTCCTAGTTTCTGGAGCAGCAGAAAACAGGCTTGCTCCATCTTCCATATGACTTACCTTCAAATATTTAAACACAGCTGTCATGTTGCCTTTTAATAATCTCTTCTCCAGGCTGAACATACACAGCTCCCTAAGCTGCTCCTCATAGGGCTTTGTGGTTTCCAGGACTTCTACCACTTTGGTCACCCTCTCCTAGACACATTCTAGCTTGTCAATATCCTTTCTGAGCCGCGGTGCCCATGACTGAACACAATATTTCAGGGGGAATCTGACCAAAGCAGAATATTGTGGTATTTCCCTTGATCTTGACACTAGACTCCTGTTGATGCTGCATAGAATCACATTGGCTTTTTTAGCTGCTGCATCACACCACTGACTGTAAATATAATTTGTTGCCAGGGACCTCCAAGGCTTAACTCAAGTTCTGAATATTTAAATTTGGATTTAAACCTTCACATATCAATCTATTTATTAAAGGCTTCTGGAAACTAGGATTCGAATCCGCATTCAAGCGTGGAGTGACCTTGGTCAAATTGTATTCTCTCACAGGAAGGCAAAAGCAAACCTCCTCTGAACAAATCTTGCCCCCCCCCCAGCAAAACCAACCCTGTGATAGGTTCAGCTTAGGGTTGCTGTAAGTCCGAAGTGACTTGAAGTCACACAAGAACAAAGTGCCACTGACAGCGGAGGTTTTCGTCATCATGTCTCTCCCCTTTGAAAACTGACTTATGACAGCCCTAAGGCTGAGGGTTGCGTGACTTGCCTGAGGTCAGGCAGTGGGTCTCCAAGGCCGAGTGGGGATTCAAACCCTGATCTCCAGAGTCATAGGTCATTTCCGCACTGGACTGTTATAGCGCCATGATTCCACTTGCAACATCCTATGGAATCCTGGGATTTGCAGTTTCGGGAGGGGCCAGCCGGCCCCTCCCGAAACTGCAAACCCCAGGATTCCATAGGATGTTGCAAGCGGAATCATGGCGCTATAACAGGCTAGTGTGGAAATGGCCATAGTTTGGGTGTGCGCACATACACTTGCCACCATATCCCATTCATGGGGGATGCAGTGGTGGGGTGCGGGTACCCAAACTGCTCCTCCTTTTGTAGACAAGGGAGTCGTTTGGGTGCACACAGACACTTGCCAACACGTCCCCTTTAGTCAGCGACGCAGCAGCAGGATACGTGGGCACCGAAGGACGTGGCAACGGGTGCATTGCTGCCGCTGGCGTCGCTGTCCGGCAGCAGGGCTTCGTGGAGCCTCGGCGAGAGCTCCACAGACCGCCGGGTTAAGATCCATTCAACTAAGGAAACCCAGGTTCCTCACTGAACCTGGAAACTCACTGGATGACCTTGGAAACCAGTCTTTTTTTTTTTGGCTTGTCCTACCTCACGGCGTTGTTGTGAGGACAAAATAGGGAAAATCTTTCAATGCAAAAGTGACAGCGAAAAAAGTGACAGCGCAAGTGGCAGCATATGGTCTATAGGTCTTTCAATGCGGAAGTGACAGCGTATGGTCTATAGGTCTTTCAATGCGAAAGTAGCAGCCTATGGTCTATAGGTCTTTCAATGCGAAAGTGACAGCGTATGGTCTATAGGTCTTTCAATGCGAAAGTAGCAGCCTATGGTCTATAGGTCTTTCAATGAGGAAGTGACAGCGTATGGTCTATAGGTCTTTCAATGCGAAAGTAGCAGCCTATGGTCTATAGGTCTTTCAATCCGGAAGTGACAGCGTATGGTCTATAGGTCTTTCAATGCGAAAGTAGCAGCCTATGGTCTATAGGTCTTTCAATGAGAAAGTGACAGCCTATGGTCTATAGGTCTTTCAATGCGAAAGTAGCAGCCTATGGTCTATAGGTCTTTCAATGCGAAAGTAAAAGCATATGGTCTATAGGTTTTTCAGAAATTATTAACACATAAAGTAGGAGTAGCAAGAGGGGATATAAAAGAAGATATGTTTGAGAATACTTGGAAGCCATTTCTTGGTTATTTATGGCCATTTTAGCTTTACACTGTTATGGTGCTATTATTCCACTTGCAACCTCCTATGGAATCCTGGGGTTTGCAGTTCAGGGAGGGGCCTTTAGGATTCTCAGCCGGAGAGCTCTTTGGCCTCAGGAAACTACAAACCCCAGAATTCCACAGGAGGCTGAAAGAGGAATAATAGCACTATCACACTGTAGTGTGGAAATGGACTTACGGCCATCCTGCATTGATACCTCCTTTAAATCAAGAGAGATTCCGGAAAAACGAGTATTGAAGATTAGGAGGAATAGTTAAAACAGTATGCGATTAACGCATAATTATTGAGAAGACAATGCATATGTGTGGTGACTGATAGGGAAAAGATTTACAATTAAAAAAGAGAAATTAAAAAAAAGACAAAAATAAGGAAGAGGAGAGCCAAGAGTGCACCTTGAGGCCAGTGGAATATAAATGCAATTAATAAAAAAAATGCATGGGTGAGCGCAAAGCGGGGGTGCAGACAGTACCTTTGGAGGGAAATAAAAAGTAATTAATCCAGCCGGTACCAATTGTATTATTATTAAATGCAAGCCCTCTGCATGCTTCTTCCCTCGCATAACACACTAAGGGCTGGATCACGTCGTTACAACCAGCCAGAGTAGATCCATTGCATCCGTGCTCTTTACCTCTGTGTCAATATCCAATTCCAAGATTGATCCAATAGGTGGAGCTCGCTAACGAACAGGATCCGGGCCTCGAAGCTGCGAACTACGACTCCCAGGAGCCCTTGCGAGGCAGCGGCTAAACTCTCCTTTTTTCGCAGCTTAGCGCAAAGGAAAAAAGGGGTTAAAAGGAACTCAGAAGACGAAGCCGGGAGGGAAGGAGCATTTTAAAAGGTGGAGAAAAAAATGTACGGAATTGCAGTTCTAACCATGACAAGCTGAGGCAGTTCTTGCATCTTAGTCTTTATTTTTTAGGTGCAAAAGGCAGAAGCTGGGTTGCATGATCAGGAAGGAGCAATCCTAACCATCCAAATTTGCATTGTTTTCTAATCCCTTTTCCTGCAGTATTCTCTTTCCCGGGAACAGTCATCTTGGAATGTGTTTTTTCCCTGGGAGTAGGAGTCTCTGATTTTGGGGGGATCCCATCTGGATCCAGATATTCGCCATAGGGGGAGAAGGAGGAGGATCTGGTAAGTGCAAAAGAAGGTATTTTTTGCAAACATACTCCCATCCTCGGAAAGAAAATAAGATAAAACTGGGAGAACCCTTGGGTGGCAGCAGAGAACTTGGAATATGTGACCAATCGATGCTAAATTTGGAGTTTTCCTTCTGTGCAGCATGCTTAGCACAGAGAGAGGGAGAAAATGAGCTGGGGGGGGAGATTCCACTCTGTTTCATTAGGACCATGTGAAGCAGCCACAAATCTGGAGTCAAACCAGATTATCACTGGAGCCACAAATCTGGAGTCAAACCAGATTATCACTGTCTGGAGAAAGGCTAGTGGGTCATTTGAAAGAAAGGCCACTTCTGCACTAGCCTGTTATAGTGCTGTGATTTAGGATCATGAAACTTTGGCCGCTTCCGCACTAGCCTGTTATGGTGCTGTGATTCCACTTTCAACATCCTACGGAATCCTGGGGTTTGCAGTTTTGGGAGCGGCCGGATTCCGTAGGATGTTGAAAGTGGAATCACAGCACCATAACAGGCTAGTGCGGAAGCGGTCAAAGTTTCATGATCCTTGATCAAAAAATCGATAGGCTGGGCCGGGCCAAGCACTGGACAGCTTCTGGCCTTGGGCAGCAGAAATTGATTAAAATTAAGATGCTGACTAAGGAGCCAAACAAGGGTTTCTTTTACATTATATAATCATAAAATCGTAGAGTTGGAAGAGACCACAAGGGCCATCCACTCCAAGCCCGTTCTGCCATGCAGGAATACACAATCAAAGCATTCCTGACTGATGGCCATCCAGCCTCTGGCTAAAAACCTTCAAAGAAGAAGACTCCACACTCACAGGCAGTGTATTCCACTGTCACACTGCTCGTACTGTCAGGAAGTTCTTCCTGATGTTTAGGTGGTATCTCTTTTCCTGAAGTTTGAAGCCATTGCTCCATGTCCTAGTCTCTGGAGCAGCAGAAAACGGGCTTGCTCCATCGTCCATGTGCCATCCCTTTAAATATTTAAACATAGCTATCAGGTCCCCTCTTAACCTTCTCTTCTCCAGGCTAAACATACCCAGCTCCCTAAGCTGCTCTTTCTAGGGCTTCATGGTTTCCAGGTCTTTTACCATTTTGGTTGCCCTCCTCTGGACCTGTTCTGGCTTGTCAACATCCTTCCTGAACTGTGGTGCCCAGAACTGGACATAGTATTCCAGGTGGGATCTGATCAAAGCAGAATAGAGTGGTACCTTCACTTCCCTTGACTTAGACATTATATACCTATTGATGCAGCCCATAATCACATTGGCTTTTTTAGCTGCCGCATCACACTGCTGACTCATGTCCAGCTTGTGGTCTGCTAAGACTCTAATCTGCTTTAGCCAAAATTATAGCACTTTGATACCACTTGAAGTTCAGTGGCAGCATCCTATGGAATCCTGGGGCTTGTAGTCTGGTGAAGTATTAGAACTCTCTAGTTGAGAATTCTAAATGCCCCTCCCTCAATTACAAATCCCAGGATTCCATAGGATATTACCATGGAGCTTAAAGTGTAGTCATAAACCATTCCCACGCTACACTGTTGCAGTGCTACTATTCCACTTTCAACATCCTATGGAATCCTGGGGTTTGCAATTTAGGCAGGGGCATTTAGAATTCCCATCCAGAGAGCTCTTGGGCCTCAGTAAACTACAAACCCCAGAATTCCACAGGATGTTGAAAGTGGAATAATAGCACTATAACAGTGTAGGGCGGAAATGCCCATAGTACGAATGGGTTGTTTTTCTGAGTGAACAGTATGCCAAATCGGGCAGGATAATTCTTACTGTTTCTAAACTGGAGATCCTGTAGGGATTAGAGCTTGGAAAAAGTCACTTTTTGGACTACAGCTCCCAGCATCCCCTTGAACTGGAGGGTTTTGGTAGTTGTCGAACAAACAAAGGAACTTTTCCGAGCTCTGATAAGAGATGAGTACTGGAAATTGAACCTAGAACTCTTGCGATGGTGGCCCCAAGCTCTACCTGCTGAACTATGGAGGACTTCCTGATGTTTTCCTCCTCTTGGCCACAACTCTAGCATGCTGGCCTAGAGGCATCCTTTCTTTCCAGAGCTTGGAAAAATTACTTTTAAAACTTCATCGGCAGAGTCTGGGAATCCAAACAAATTTTTTTTCCAGGACTGTTTCCTGGGTGAGGAGAAGAGTCTTAGCTAACCTCAGGGAACAGTAGAGACACTGACTTGAGGCAAACTTCAGCCATTGACTGTTGTTTATTTTTTCAACTGAGAAAGTGCTAACGAATGGGGAGAACTCACTAATATCCTTTTTCCTCAGGTGTTTGGCCCAGTTTTGACTACCAGATTCTTATCTTCTGGGTTGTCTTCTAACACAATGAGGTTGGACAACTGAGGGAGAAAGACCCAAAGCTCTGGGGATAAACTGGTGCAACGTTCTACAAGTATCTGGAACGTTCTCCCTTCGGTCTTCTGCTGGCCAAGAGAAAATGGATCCAGATCAGGGGACCCCACCAGACTTCCAGGGCCAAGCTGCTTTGAAGCAGTGGGTGTCTCTAGGCACGAAAATGGAGGACCAAGAACGAAGAGGCATAAGGCGGAGGGAGGAATTAGGAGGAGAAGGAAAAGGTTCCCATGGCCTCCATATTGGGGATGTCCAAGTTGGGGAGTTACTCCAGAAGATATCAGGAGAGCAAATTAAACAGGAACCAGAGGAAGGGTTACTTCAGCACTGGGATGCCCAGTGGCAAGAGTTTTTGAAGACAGTGGAGTCCCCTCACTCAGGCTGGGGGTCCACCCGGTTGCCCGCGGAGCCCACACCATGGGACGACACTCAGGCCTTCCTGGTTTCCTTTGAGCAAGTAGCCGAGGCCTGCCGGTGGCCTAAGGAAGAGTGGGTGACTCATCTCCTGCCGGCCCTCGATGGAGAAGCCGAGCGGGCCTTTAGCAGGTTGGATCTCAAAGACAGAGGGGATTATGAGAAGGTGAAAGCAGCCGTTTTGAGACAAGACGCCCTGGCCAGGGAGCAGTGGTGCCACCATTTCCGACATTTCTGCTACCAGGAGGCGGAAGGGCCGAGAGGGGCTTACAACCGTCTCCGGGAGGTTTGCCACCGGTGGCTCAAAGTGAAAAGACACACGAAGGAGCAGATTCTGGAGCTGCTGATTTTGGAGCAGTTCCTGACCATCCTGCCACCGGAAATCCAAAACTGGGTGAGGGAGCTTGGGCCTGAAACCTGCTCCCAGGCGGTGGCCCTGGCCGAGGACTTCCTGCAGATGCAAAGAGAGATGGAGAGGCAGGAAAAGCAGGTGAGATTATTTGGTCCCGTAATACACGTGGGGGATCATCATGGATTGATGAGATGGGTAGTTATCCAAAAATTGAAAAGTGGAACCGAGTGTCATGTGGGTGCAAATCCCACCTTCTGCCTTCCCTGTGTTGTTACCGTGTGCCTTTCAAGTCACGTCAAACTTTTATGGCAACCCGGTGCAATGTGATCTACTCCATACACTCAGGTGCTTTGGGGAACATTTACTTCAGTCAGCCAAAACCAGGCTGACAGCTGTTGTCCAGAGGACATCTTCTTTGGCCACTCCCAGATTGTGGAATGACCTGCCAAAAGAAATTCGGCATCTGGATACGTTGTCTGCATTCAAAGCAGCAGTAAAGACCGGTCACTTCTGGCAAGCTTATCCACACTGTTTTTAAATTAGAAATTTTTAAGTCTCAATTGTTTTTAGTATAAATTGGTTTTATATGCTCTTTCAATTGAAGTTATTATGTTATCTGTTGTTGGGAGAAGTGAGTAAGAAATAAATATCATTGTCAGTTTCATGGTGGAGATTTCTTGGCAAGGTTTATTCAGAGGCGATTTGCCATGGCTTTCCACTGAAGTTGAGAGAAGGTGACCTGCCCAGAGATACTCAGTAGATTTCCATGGCTGAGCCAGATTTGAATCCTGATCCCCTGGAGTGCTAGTCCAGCACTCAAATCACTACGGTGGGCCCTCCCCTTTTGTAGGTTCAACTCTCATAGGTTATTTTATTCACTTATTTTATTTTTTAAAAAATATCTTACTCTATATACCTATATTTTTATAAACTTATAAATTTAGAATAAATATATTAATAATTATATAGATATATAATAGTATAATAAATATATATAAAATAATTTTTAATAAAAATATAAAATTATGTTTTCTCAATGAATGTCTAGGTTCTCCAGTGGTGGAAATGGACTTAGAGATTCCTAGAGAGAACACTTTTCTAGGCATTAAATCCTCCAGACTATAGTCCAGAAGTAGGCCATAGAATTGCGCTGGAGGATCTAAGAGATTCCTAGAGAAGGGTTCTCAGGTTAAAAAAAAATAAGTAGGATTTTTATTTTTATTTGCATTTTTTTCCACTTTTGCGGGAGTCTTGGGCCCCTAATTCCCGCAGAAGGGAAGGGCTCATGGAATGCTACTCTGTCTCCTACGTCTGCCTTCCGTGTATCAGCAGACAAAATTCTTTGCTCCCATCTCTTTCCCTACAGGTTGCAGTTGGTCTGTGCGTGGTGGTTGAAGGTGACCAAGGTCTTTGTCAATGCTTTTTTTCTTGATCCTTTTAACTCACGGTAGGCCACGTGTCCGCCACTGAGTGCATGTGGCCCACTCTAGCTTCCACACTATCAGAGCAAAGCAGAAAGGTGGTGAAATTTTCTATTTCGTTCTAAAAGGGAAGGAGACATTGCCATCTACAGATCTCTATAGTGCACGAGGGTATCCTCCTGTACCTTAGAGAGTAGCACCTGCCAAGCTTTCTTCAGTCTCCTTCCTTGGAGGTTTTTAAGCAGAGGCTGGATGGCCATCTGTCGGGAATGGTTTGAGGATGTTCCTGCCTAGCAGGGGGTTGGACTGGATGGCCCCTGGGGTCTCCTCCAACTCTACATTTCTATGATTCTATGATTCAGGGACTGCTAGTGGGTTCCTAGAGGGGAGGTTTCAGTGCAGCCCTGTTACCCTGAAAATCTGGAGGTCCCAGAGGGACACCTCGATATGCTCCAAGCGGAAACACCCACAATAGAAAAATGGTTAGACGAAGTCTGAGAATACACAATTTTAGAGGATTTAACAGATAGAATGAAGAGTGGAGAGACTAATAAGAGAACAGGAATTATGAGATCAATTAAGAAATCTGTCGAAGAAAACTGGATAAAGTTATGTCAAGAGGATAATAAATGAACGAGAACAATCGATGACAGGATAATGCAGTTTTAAAATGAATGTAATATTTATCTGATATTACAATTAGAAAGGACAAGTCAACGAAGATACATCTAATCTAAGGAGATCACAAATAAATTAACGGTAAAGAATGGTTAAATCTAGGGTAGGGAGGAAGTTTTAAGAACTGGATTATAGAAGGGAGATTACAAATAGAAGATATATGAATAGAATATAGAAGATTATATATTACTAAAACATGGTATAAGTAGATATATACAGATAAATTGATATATGTAAGCATTTGTAAAAATGTTTACTTGTTTTAATGGTATTGTAAAAATAATGAATATGTATTGATGAGATTTACTAAAATACAGATTGATTGTTTTTAATAAAAAAATGGGGGAAAAAATATGCTCCAAGCAGTGGGGAAAGTAAGCGCAATGGAGCACAAGCAATAGCAGTGCAAGAGGCAGGGTAACCTAGTGAGATCTTTTACCTAGTTTTTACGGGGTCAGGCCCAGTCAGAAATCGCACAAAAAGGACCAATGAATGACTTTATTAAACAGTAATAGCTCCCATCAACACAAACACTCACACGCACATCCAAGGGCTAAAAAAAATAAAGGGTGGAAATAAGATAGAGGGATTGTTGAAGGATTCGTAGTTTGGGTGATCCTGCGCCTTTTCCTGAAGTCCTTGGTCCGGGAAGCAGCGAAAGAAAAGGAACTCAGCGAAGAGATGCTGAGGGGATCACGCGGCGACCAGTCAGTTGGTATGACTGACATCCAAAAAAACTAGTAAAAAAAATGGGGACTATTTGTAGGAAAAATTTACCTTGAGGGCAAATCCTCAAGGAGAACAAAGGGGACAACAACGGAAAAGCAACTTCACACCGGCACCTTCTTTGATATGGAAGATAACAAGGTGTTACCCAAGTATCAAGGTCTTCCCCTGCTTTGGGTCGCGGTGTGAGTTTATGTAGATGGTAATATAAGATTTTATTGCTTCCAGTGCCCAACTTTGTGGGAAAACTCTTACTCCCTTGATGTTGGCTCCTTAAAGGTTGAGGACCTTTCGTCTACCGTGGGTTGGCACAGCTTGAGGTCTCCTGTGGCTACATGACGGGGGAGTTTACTGGCCTGACCTGGTTCTTTCAATCGTACGACCATTGTTGCCTACGTGCTCATCCGGGTGACCTCTCTAGTGGGTTAGATTAATTTTATATCAAAGTTGTAGACCCCTCTTTCCCCTCATTGAGCTCGAGATACCAGAGACTAGACGTGGAAGCTTTTGCCTGCGAAAAGGGGCTGCCCTGACCACTGGGAAAAACACTTCCCCTTATTTTTGTGAGTGGCAACGTAGGGGCTGCGGACCATAGACTCTTTACTCCAGTGGTGGGCAGCTGTTTTGGGGGGCAATTTTCTACTCCACAGCCTCTCTTTTGTGGGATACTCTGGTGGTAGACCAAAAGAGACATCATATCATTTCTGGTAGCCGTCTTTGGCCAGGTTTTAGCCCAGTTAGAGAGTTCTGTTAGGAAACAAAATTTGCAAGTAGTTTTTGTGTATTTGGGGGCGCTTTTTTAAATGAAAAATTGCTTGAAAATTAGCCTGGAAGAAAATCCTAAGTTTTGGGGGGGGGCTGTTAAGGGGCTTGAGGGAGCTTTGTGTGATGTGAAAATTTGGGGACTGTATGTAGCCTGTTTTCTCCACCCTGCTGTATAGTGGCCCCTTTAGTGAGAGTTTGGGGCACAGAACCCTCCCAGAAGTGGAAAAAGTGCAAAGAACCCCTCCTCAATCTCCCCCCTGTTTCCTTCCAGGGCTCCCCCCTCCCATTCCTTTGCCCTTTCCATACCAGGGCCAGAGGCAAGGGAATGGGAGGTGAGCTCCGGAGTGGAGAAGGAAGTCCCATGCATGCCTCCCCCACCCATTTCCTTGCCTTTTACCCAGGCGCTTACCTTCCTTCTCCACACCCATCAAGGCAAGGGAATGAGAGGGAGAGAATGGGCAGGGGGAGCATGCACATGCCTTGTGAATACAAATTTGCAAAGGTCAGACCTGTGAATGTGGAGGGAGGACTGTACTGTTTTTTTCCCCCTCCTCTAGATGTTGTCTGGAAAGGCATCGTTTCAGGGGCCGACCTTCGAATCGGGGCAGCCTGTGACTGACACAGGGCAGAGGCAGCCGTATCAGGAGGCCAAGTTGGAGGACAAGGCTGGCGACCCAAGCTCACAAGGTACCAGCAATTTCAAAGTCTTCAGAACAGTCTCAGCTTTGGCTTCCTCCTTATTCCCTCAGTAGCCGCAATAGCACATTGGCTGCTAGCACAGGGAGAGAAAATATAGTGGGTCCTCCGTATCCTCTAGGTTCCAGGACCCTGCGTGTATTCCAAAATTGGTCGATGCTCAAGTCACATTATGTACAACGATGTGGCAAAATGGCCTCCTATATATAAAATGGCAAAATCAAAGGGAGGAATATTTTCAATATTGAATATTTTCAAGCCATGATTGGTTGAATCCACGGATACAGAATCTGTGGATGTGGAGGGCTGACGGTACAGGCCATTGGTAAAAGAGGTAGGCTGTTGGTCGGATCCAACCTGGAGCCATGGTGGATCAGAGCAGGGGCCTATCTAGTCCTGCTTTCCGTTCACACGGTGGCCAATTGGGGCCTCAAACGTGTAGCTCTCAAGCAGGACGTGAGGTTAGCTTTCAGCCTCCATTTTTCCAGTAACTGATACACAGAATCCTGTTTCCTGCTATGTGAATGGATCTGACTCTCTTCTGAAACCATCTGAGGTGGAAGCCCTCACTATATCTTGTGGCAGTGAGTTCCACAGTTTAATAATGTGCTGTGTGACAGAATCTTTTTTTTTTTAAATCTTCCAAACTTTAAGTTTCAGTGGATCATCCCATTGACTTCTGATATTATTAGAAAGGGGAGAACATTCACCCTGCTGACTGCCTTTGCAGCATGCAGATGAAGTTCTAAACGGGTGCCATCTTGAAAGAAGAAGGGATGTCATGTTGAAGATGGAGCAAGCCTGTTTTCTGCTGCTCCAGAGACTAGGACAAGGAGTAATGGATTCAAAAACCAAGGGAAAAGAGATTTCACCTAAACATCAGGAAGAATTTCCTGATGGTAAGAGCTGTTTGACAGTGGAATATGCTGCGGTGGAGTCTCCTTCTTTGGAGGTTTTTAAATAGAGGCTGGATGACCATTTGCTGGAGGTGCTTTGATTCCTGCATGGCAGAATGTATTCTGTATTGCATCTCCCAAGACAATCCACTGTGGCAGGAAACAGGAGAAGACTTTCTTTGCTTTGGCACCCCAGTTACGAGTACCCTTCCTTTGGAAGCCAATCTGCTTTCATTGTGCTGTCGAGTGAAAATGTGATCTTTTACGGAAGCTTTGGGGACCTAATTGGTTTTCCACAAATCCTCACATGTATGTGGTTTTAAAACATTTTAAACTATAATATATTTCAATGGATGTCATATGGAAGATGGAGCAAGCTTGTTTTTTGCTGCTTCAGAGACAAGGGCACAGAGCAGTGGCTTCAAACTTCAGGAAAAGGCATTCAACCTAAACATTAGGAAGAACTTCCTGACAGAGCCGTTGGACAGTGGAATCTGCTACCTTAGAGTATGGTGGAGTCTTCTTCTTTGGAGGTTTTTAAACAGAGTCTGGATGGCCATCTGTCAGAAATGCTTTGATGGTGTATTCTGTATAGCAAAAGGGGTTGGACTTGATGTCCTTGTGCTCTCTTTCAACTCTATGACTCTAAAAGTCTATTTAAACAGTTGTAATTTGTCTTTTTAACTTGTTAAGCTACTTGATACAAGGGTTGCCCCACTTTGGTCTTAAAGGTGTTTTGGACTTCAGCTCCTAGAAGCACCAGTCAGCTTGGCCAGCAGCCAAAAATTCTGAACTGAGAACACTTGGAAGCCATTTATTGTTTATATTTGTCATGTACTGGATAACTCACAATTCACAAACTTCACTTTGAGGTAGACAGTAATTTTTATTTGTAGAAAAAAGCCAGCAACACAGCGCTCTTCTTCTGAAGTTGCTGAGATTAAAGCATTCATGATGCGCTCAAGTTTTATAGACACAAATCCAAATTTTAGGTGTGCAAAGCTGTGATTGGAGAGGGTCATAAATCTAACGTCATCCCACATTTTTGGACACTTCCCAGACCTGCATTTCATTCCTGATTCTCATCCTTGGGGCAGGAACATGTTTCCTGCCTCGTATTTTAGACCCTTCAAGTTCTCAAAACACTCTCCTCGACACTTTCATTTTTGCTCACTCTGATCTACCTCACCAGATACATTGTACCAACAGGCAATAAATCAATTAACCAATTGATGCTTTGTAATAACGCAGGCATGCTCCAAGTGGATACATTGTTGCAATCATCAATTAGCCCTGGATACTTTATTAACATTACTAGTTTACTCTATGGAGGACTACAGCCTTATGTCTACATTGAGTACAATACACTATTCCATTATACAGCCAGCAGACCAACACATGGCAGAGATCTGCACCCGAACAATCTTAGTCAAGGCAGCACTGGACTTAAACCTGCTTTAAATTAAGAGAGGTTCTGGAAAAATGAGTATTGAAGGCTATTATTAACATTTAAACAGTATATAATTAATATTTAATTATTTGGTAGACAATTCATATGTATGGTAGATGACAAGGAAAAGGCTTACAGTTTTGTGTTTTTTTAAAAAAATATTTTTATTGAAAATAGCTAAATAAAACATATAACAAAGATCACACATTCAACTGAGAAGCAAATATTATCTGTATACAATAGTTGTACCGGTACCATAGAAAAGAAGAAGAAATTTTCAGAAAGAGAAACAAAATATAAGAGTTTATCACTTATTATATTCTTCTTTTCTTCTCGATCATTCTTTCTAAATCACGCTTCTTTCACACAAACTTCCCCAAATTGAACTTTATGTCATTATGCCTGTAACTTGATGTAGTATATATAGCTACTGTATCTGCACAAATCCATTTTCAAAAATTGAAATTCACCATTTTGATATCGCCCCCATTGTTCTTATAACTGATTTGTGATTTGGGGAGGGGCAGCAGAGGGGAGGGATGGAGGGGGAAAAGTCTGAATTGTGATATTTGTAAAACTGTTATAAAATCTAATTAAAATCTAATTAATCTAACTTTTTTTCCTAACTAAAAAGGAAAAAAAAGAATTCTGGGAGCTGGAGTCCAAAACATCTGGAGGACCAAAGTTTGGAAGCTACTGTTTTAGTATGTTTTTAACCTGTTATAATAATTTTAATGGTTTACACCAGTGGTTCTCAACCTGTGGGTCCCCAGATGTTTTTGACTTCAGCTCCCAGAAGCCCTGAACATTGACCATAGTGGCTGGGGTTTCTGGGAGCTGAAGTCCAAAACATCTGGGGACCCACAGGTTGAGAACCACTGGTTTACACTGTTTGAAATTAGTCAGGTTGGTTTTATTGTATACCACCCGGAGATCTTTCACCGGACAGCAGGATATAAATATTTAAGTAAATAAATGTGATTGTCTTTCCCATTTTGACAGATTACACGCAAGAGAAAGAAGGTCAGGAACAAAGCAGCCCACCTGAAAGGCTTGAACCTTTGGAACCGTCCCCAAAAAGAGTTTCTAAGACTCTTAAAGAGGGGGACACCACGGAGGATCGAAGTGGACTGAAGAGACAACAAGAGGAACACCTGAGGGACCGGGTGCGGGAATCGATCTCGTGTATGGCAAGTGAGAAATCTCTTGGGGAAGTTGCACTGCAATTGCAAGGGATATGTGGCAGTCCGGGAGAAAGATTTGAACGGGATTTGGGCCTTGTAAAATACGAAGAGGTGGAGATCCAGGAGCTCCCTTACCAAGGTGAGGAGGAGAAAGGCTTGGGCTGCCAGGAACGCCACCTCCTAAGGCACGTGAGGGGGAAGCCGTACCAGTGCTCCTACTGTGGGAAGACTTTTAGCCGCAGGTCTCACCTTGTGACGCACGAGAGGACTCACACGGGAGAGAAACCCTACGAATGCTCGTACTGCGGGAAGACCTTCATCCAGAGCTCCCACCTCATCCTCCACGAGAGGACCCACACAGGGGAGAAGCCCTACAAGTGCTGCGCCTGTGGGAAGAGTTTCAGTAGCACCTCAAACCTTCTCGCGCACGGCCGGACCCACACCGGGGAGAAGCCGTACAAATGCATAGTGTGTGAGAAGGGCTTTATCAGCAAGTCGCACTTGATACGCCACCGGAGGAATCATAGCTCTGAGAAGCCGCCGACGGGAAGATATGGTGCTGGGGAAAACTTTTGCTTGAGTTAATTTCTCATCAGACATGCACAGAGAAGAATCCGTATTGGAGAAAAGCCATACCAGAGCATCCACTGCATTTCACAGGAAGAGAAAAAACAGGAGTCTCATACACACAAACACAGACACACACATCTAACTTCCTGTCACCCTTTTGAGAGAGACTGGAGAGTGAAATGGAGGTATTTGGAAGAAAGTACAGGGTTTTGGATGCCTACGAGGATATTATGATGTCTTTTCGTGTGTTTAGGAGCCTTCTGTGTGGTTTGGGGGCAAAAATTATCTGGCAATCATGCCAGTTTTGTAAAAACTGGGGAGCTTGGAACTGCTGGGGGATTCAGATGCCACAAAAGGTGGGGGGGTCCAAAGACTGCATGTAGCCTATAGACTACACTTTGCCCACCCTCAACTATATCAATGGGATTGCATAATCCTCTCGATGGGTACAGTTGCCAGTTCTATGCGACAGTTCCCAGCATTCCTTACCATTGACTGTGCTGCCTGGGGCTGCTGGGATTTGTAGTCTGACAACGTCTGGAGGTTGCCAGATGCCACCTTGATACAGATACATACATGCCTCTATGAAGTTCTGGTTGTGACTGAAAGCATCCACAGCCATAAAGACACCTTCCCCAATCTGCTGCCCTCCAAATGTTTGGGACTACAGCTCCCTTTGGTCATTGCCATCTTGGCAAGTGGTAGGGGATGATGGGTCTTGTGGTGGAATACACCTTCAGGATGTCACAGATGTTTGGGCCCTAGTCCCCTGCCCTTGAACTGCCCTTTGGGTGTGCTGTTGGATTGCAACTCCCATGATCCCCTCAACACTGGCTGTGCTGGCTAAAACTCAAGGGAGTTGCAGTCCCACAACATTTAGAGGACCACACAAGCCCTACCTGTGCAATATAGATTCATATAGGGAAACTGAAAATATTTGCATCCGTTTATGGCAGAGTTAGGCAACTGTGGGCAGCGAGGGGGCCATATTGGTTCTCCAAGTGACAGCACCCCCTAAAAAAAAAAATCAAGACTTTTTTTGGCTCCAAAAAGCTCCTCTACAGGGAATGAGCAGCATCTTCACCCTGTTTGGGGACTCCTCTGGGCTAGTTTGGGAAAGGCCTATTCTAACAACAGGAACTGAGCAGAAATCATTTCCTATTTCCAATACTCTTTTCCAGGTCCTATATTGGTTGGGGGAGTGGAAAAGTCCCCCATGTCCCGTGGAGGACATTTTGGAGGAGAAAAACGTTTGACCTTCAGGGAGCCACATGCAGCGAATGGACTGTGCTTTGCCCACTACTTGTTTATGGATTAGCAAGTGGGACGAGTAAGGTCCTTGTTTGCTGAAAGAAGTCTGAGCAGATGCTTCATGTCAGTTTAAATGGTTCAGTCATATGTACATTTGCATATAATTAAAAGCAGTAATCCAGGGACGAAGAAGGAAGGCTCACGATGTGCTTTTATATAACAGGAATGTGTATGAAGAATAGGTTTGGGTCTAACTCCCGTCACTGGCCCCAGCGGGAGAGGGCTGACTGAAACAAACAAATTCATTTAACTTAGCAAAATGCCACTGACTTGATGGGTCTACCAGGGCTGACAAGAAGAACAAGAGACGCGTCTCAAGATGTTCAGAAGATGCTCTTTTTATTAGCTGAAACGCCTAAGCCTTCAAAGGGCCACCAAGAAACTAAAACAGTACATGGTTTTGGGGTTTCCCAGTGGAGAAATTTCTGAAAAGGGCAACATCTATTGTATGGGGGTACCTCCCTAGCCGCCTTCCCATTTCCGCCCTACACTGTTATAGTGCTATCATTCCACTTTCAACATCTTATGGAATTCTGGGGTTTGTAGTTTCCTGAGGACATAGAGCTCTCTGGCTGAGAATTCTCCCTAAACTGCAAGTCCCAGGATTCCATAGGCTGTTGAAAGTGGAATAATAACACTATAACAGCGCAGTGCAGAAAGGCCCTCAGAATCAAAACCAGTAAATTGTTTTGGAGTTAACCGGGTCAGAAATCTGGGAAGTTTTGCCTCTAAGTCCTCCTCCCTTTGAAAGCGTGAAGAGCATCTATAGTTATTTTCAGCTATTAAAAAGACTCTTTGAGTATCTCGACTCGTTGTTCTTGTTTCTCTTGTGAATTTCACTGAATGTTCCCCGCTTTTTGCTTTTCTCCCCACTCTAACTGGAACTACCAGTTGGATTTAGGCCTCCATTTTAGGAAAGATGAGTGAAAGGACAACATCTTTTCCAAGAGAGTACCTGCCATTTTCTCACTGCATTAAGGCGTTATAGTGAGTTTGCTCCTGACTTCAGATTGTTGCACTTGGCTGTTACAGAAATTAAGAAGATGCCAATGAAATTATGATGAACTTTTCACATTAATTTTGAGGTCAGGAATAACAACTTAGGTCTCGTTGACACTACATTCTTATAGAACTTTGATATCAGTTTAATTGCCACGTTTGCATCTGACGGAATCCTAGGATTTATAGCTTCACAGGGCGTTTCGAATCTTTTGCCAAATAGCTCCAGTGCCTCACCAAACTACAAATCCCAGGAATCCGTTGGATGGACCCATGGCAGTTAAGGGATATTACAGCAGTACAATTATGTACTGTTGGCCCTCCACATTTGCAGGTTTGACTTTTATGTATTTGCGAGTTTCTACAACCTCTGCCCCCCCAACTCAGATGCTCTTCCAGGGAAACCTTCCTTCTTGGCCGCTCTGATCGGGTTGCACAGCCCTTTAAAAACCCACCTCTGGTCCTCTTCCTCCACCACCAGCTGCTGCTGGCCAGCTAAGAACGGCCGACAGCCCAATTTCTGAGCATCACAAACTCTCTCCAGATGTCCCCCCATTGCCAGGGGAGGAGATGGGCGAGAGAGAGGAAGCATAGGGACGCCATGAAGGCCCACGCCACTCTTCCTTCTCCTTTCTCTGGCTTGATCTGGACCCTGGGTGCACCCACGCCTCAGCCCCGTTTCCACACACACACACACATTGATATTTGTGAATCTTCCACTTTTGTGAGGGTTCTGCATCGTTAACCCTAGTGAATGCGGAGGGCCAACTGTAGCATGGAAGAGGACTTATCTGCATCTGGACGCAATATCTTTTATCTGGGGGTGGGCAACTTCTGACAAGCAAGTTGCCCCTCATTGGCCTACTCTCTACTTTCCAAGAACTACACCTAACCTTCCCCTCCCCACAATGGCAGGGGAAAGGGTGGATTTTTGTTCAGAAATGTGCCATTAGTAGGATCCTTCTTAAAAACGAGGCACGTACTCCATGTGTGTTTTGTTTTGAAGCAAAAATGCACCTCTCCCTTTGCCTCCGAAGCTCAGTGGGGGTGGCCGTATATGGCCCACCCTGCTTTAAGTGTGTGACATCCAGTGAACCAGGAGTATATATTTAATATAGCCAATGGTATTGGCCAGATGTGGAAACCCTGACAACAAGATGGAATTCAAAGAAGAGATGAGAATAGTGTAGCCTTCCAGAAACTGGACGGTAATTCCCAGCAGTTGTTTTCTAACAACATCCAGAGGGCTTAATGATCCCCCTCCCGATTTAAAGCAAGTTTTGCGGATAGAAGCCAGCATGGGGTAGTGGTCTGGACTTTGGACTAGAGCCCTGGAGGCCAGGATTCAACTCCCTGCTTGGCCATGGAAACCCACTGAATGACCTTGGGCATGTCACACACTCTCAGCCTCAAAAAACCCCATGATAGGTTCACCTTAGGCTTACCATCAGTTGGAAACAAAGGTACAAAACAACAATACTGCTGATAAATATTCTTGTGGTACTGTATGCTGGCATTATTTCTTTTTTAAAGAAAAATTGGTAAATGTATTTGTCAGAAATGCCTAAAACCTGGCGCTAGAATGGGGGAGGGGATGAACAAAAATAGAGAGACTGTATTGATCCTGGATGATTACTAGATGCTTAAATCATTGTTGAAAAAATCTGTTTAAAAAGCAGTAACATGCTTTATCCCTTTGAAAGTTCATTTAAAAGAATAAATTTGGATTCTCTTCCTGCACACAGCATCCACCTAGGTTTCCTGCCTTCTGGACGACTTTTACGCTGTGCTCTTGCAGGGACTCCGCAGGATGAAAGCAGTACTTTTGTCTTTTCCCTATAACTAGAGTTCTCCTTAATAATAAACATAACTGTATTTGCATACCTTCCAGCATTTTACAGATTAAAAAATGGAACATGTGTGGCTAAACATCACCAAGCTGTGGTCGAGACGGTAAAAGGAAGAATGAGAAGAGGACATCCAAGCTAGGAGAGGCTGCAGTTTTGTTTTTGCCCGAGCTTCCTGGGAAGGGCAAGATTCCACCCATTATGTCTGCTCCCTCTTGCTAATTGAATACACACTATTTTTGAACTTTGAGCTCAGTTTGAGGCAACTGAAGTAAGCTGAGGGCAAAAGGGGAAGGTGGGATGAGGAGAAAGAAACTGGGATGTTTTAGAAACAATTGAAAAATCCCCTGCGCTTGCAGGCTTCCTCTTTAAGCTAATATTCCTCACCATTCACAGAGACACTGACATTGCAGGTGGAACAGAGTCATCCACATTTTGGGGTAACACTACACTTATTCTTTCTATATATACATACACACACAAACACACACACACACTCCTGTTCTATTTGCTTCTGTTGTTTAGTAAGTCAGGTCTTACATCCTTTTCTTTCTTTTGAGCTGCATTTTGGAAACAAAACCAAAGTGAGCCCAGAAATTTTAGTGCATTTATATTGATTTAACTCCATGCCTAAGAGAGGAAAGACAGCAACTGGTAGCAGAAAGGATTCCCAACAGAGTCAGCCTTCCACATTTGCCAGTGTGAGGGGCACAGGATGCACACAAAAACGGAAATTGTGAATATCAAAATGTGTGTGCATGCCTGTTGGAAGGGGGCTGAGGCGTGGTGGGGAAAACAGGCACCCAGGGTCCAAACCGAATCAGGGAAAGGGGGATGGGTCCACACAGTAGTCCTATACAGTCCTCCCTCCACATTTGCAAGTTTAACCTTTGTGAATTTGATTATTCGCAAGGCACTTGTGTGCCTTTCTCCGCCCCATTCTCCTCCTTTTCCTTTGCTGAGCACCGAGAAGGCTGGCAAGCACGCCAAGGCAAAAGGCGAAGGAATGGGGGAGAGGCACACATCTGCTTTCCTTCTCCCCTCTGGAGCTCCCCCTCCTATTCCCTTACATTTTGCCCTGGCACTGAGAATGTGTGCACAGGCTAAAGGCAAGGGAATTGCGGGGGGGGTGTTCTCACTCACACACACCCAACCTTACCTACCTACCTACCTTCCTTCCCTCCCCCCTCTAGAGCTCCCCCCTCCTTACATTTTGCCTTGGGACAGAGAAGGAAGGCTGCCAGGGCAAGGAGTTGGGAGGGGGGAACCCTGGAAGGGAATCGGAAGGGGAGAGTAGGGGGAGTTGTGTTTTTCCCACTTTTTGCAGAGTTCTGCACCCCAAACCTTTGCAAAAGTGGAAGGGCCACTGTACTTCCTCTCTCTCACCCTTCTCCGTCGTTGGGTGTGTGGGAAGCACTGGGACAGGATTTGTGGTGCTGAAAAATTGGGGCGCAAGCAATATTTAGCTGGCTAGGCAGCTGCTATAGGAGGAGGACCAGAGGTGGGTATTTAAATGGCTGCTGACTGACCCACAGAGAGGGAAGGGTCCCTCAAAAAAGAAGTGGCTGAGGTGGAAGGGCAGGAATCGATGAAACTCACAAATAATCAAACCCATGAAAGTCAAACCTGCAAATGTAGAGGGCTGGCTGTAGTGATACTAATATCACTGCATGGTTTTCAGATATTCTGGGGGCTGCAGAGCCATTTATAAAGTGGACACTTGAAAACATAGTTGGTTTGTCTCTTGTATTTTTAAACCACGTGAACAAGAGTGGGTAGCAGGCGCTCCCTATGGCAGGAGTGTGGTAAATCTGCTTCTGGATTTATTTCAGATTTTAAGACTGTCCAAGGTGCTGAATCCCATCCTCGAAAATATGGATAGGACCCGTAAAGTCAAAACCTGTAATGGTTTCACAATAGCTCTGACTTGGAAGCCACCTGTTGGCCTCACTGGATATATGGCTGTATCTAACTGTACTTTGGAATATAGCTGGCAATAAAAAGCAGCTCCTTAACAAACTTCTGCACAACATGAGTAACAGTTAGTGACAACATAAATGTAGCAGTTATCACTTCCTTTGTGCAAAGTCTCTTTCAGTTACAGTGTACTGAGATAACACCAGTGAAATCCACACTCAAAATCACAGCTTGTCTCCAGACAGAATTCGCAAATGGGCTTTTGATTTCAGAAGGTAGTGCTGCTACTGAAGTAATTTCCATGTTCCAGCCACTTCGAGGGACTCTCTAACTTAGTGAGTTCTTTTATGCTTAGTAAGGTGCGTGCTGTAATTGAAGCTCTTCCCACATTGCAAGCACTTATATGGTCTCTCTCCGGTATGGGTTCTTTTATGTGCAGTAAGAGACGGGCTCCGACTGAAACTTTTTCCACACTCTGAGCATGTGTATGCTTTCTCTCCTGTGTGGATCTTCTGGTGATCAGTAAGGTTTGTCCTGTAAGTAAAGCTCATTCCACACTCTAAGCATTTAAAAGATTTCTCACCACTGTGGCTTCTTTGATGGGAACTCAGGCTCGTGCTCAAAGCAAAGCTCTTCCCACACAGCAGGCATTTATACGGTTTCTCCCCAGTGTGAATTCTTTTATGCGAAGTGAGGGTTGTGCTCTGACTGAAACTCTTTCCACACTCCAGGCATTTATATGGTTTCTCACCTGTGTGGGTCCTTTGGTGTCCAATCAAGGTTGAGCTCTGACGGAAGCTCTTTCCGCATTCCAAGCATTTATGTGGCTTTTCCCCGGTGTGGATTCTTCGATGCTCGGTGAAAGCCGTGACTCCAGCAAATCTCTTTCCACATTCCAAGCATTTATATTGTTCCTCGTTGGTGTGAATTTTTTTATGGAAGGAAAGGTGTCTGCTCAAAGTAAAGCTTTCTCCGCATTCAGAGCACTTATAGGGCTTCACCCCTGTGTGAACTCTTTGATGAGAAGTAAGGTTTGACCTCTGCTTGAAGCTCTTCCCACAGTCCTGGCACTGATATAATTTTACTGCTTTGTGGGTTGCCTGATGTGAAGTAAGGCTTGCTCTAAGAGAGAAAATTTCTCCACATTCCTGACATTTGTATGATGGTTTCTTCTCAGGACAGATCCTCTCATTTTGATTGTCTTTCAGCACCTGATGCTTGGTTGTTTCCCATGACATTTCCTGTGACTCTTTGCAGCTCTCTGTAAGAAAGAAATCTGATAAGGAATACAATTCAGAAGTTAAGCCCTGTATCTACCTGCTGGTCACAAAGAGAGTAAATCCACTGAACAAGTCAGATTTATATAAATATATTTTTATAAAGAATTTTTATTTTATAAAATATGAACATAACAAGCAACAAAACAACACAGAAAAACCCAAACATTACATACAATCTACATAAATTAAAACAAAAACTAAGAATATGTAATTCCACACAACATAACCTGGCATAACTACAAATAACTAAAAAGGCTGGTTCCTGCCCTGTTCCTAACAGCCGTTATTACTTAATATTTACAACTAAGAATTAATTCCATCCTTAATACAATAACTATTAGTTGCTACTAATCACTTATCATTTATCATTATAACGATTTGCTTACTTATCTTATTTGGTTACTTATCCACTTACTTATTATCTACTTAATTAGTTTTCCAAGTGAAATCACTACCAACCTACTCTATAATCTATTTTAATTCCAGTAATACATTATCCTATAATAGCAATCATTCAACAAAATAACAGTACTAATGATCAGTAATAAAAAATGATAAACATCAAGAAGTAATAACCACCAGATTTATGTAAGTATTTATGTAAGTACTGACTATCAGTAGTTGATTCAATGGCTCCGTTCCAGTTTGGGACCAGCATGAATTTAGGCTGGGGTAATTGTGCAGCACTTCCAGCATCCCTCACCACTGGCTATGCTGTCTAGGACTGCTGGGAGTTATAGTCCAACATCATCTGGAGAGCTACATGTTCCCCATTGTGCGATGAGGTAAGTGTTATGGAGAAATGATTTTGTTTTTTTATTCTATTTTAATTAAAGTTCTGACCTTTTAACTCTGAGAACTACCTTGGTCAGAAAAATGTTACAAAAGCATTTTCAACAACGGCTGGCAATCACCTCCTAGACCCAAAAGATGCCACTTGAAATTGCTTGCTACTGGTTGTAAATCAAGGGTATAATCATGCAGCCCTTCAGAGCTTGCTGAGTTGCAACTCCCAGCACTCTTCCCTAAGGTCTCTGTTGGCTAAGGTTGCCAGAGTGAAAACCAGAGAGGATTCCTGTCTGTCTAATAGTTGTGTACGAGAGGGAATTTCAGCAAGTGTGTCTTGTTACTGGGTTGCATGGACAGCCACACCTGCTGACATTCCCTCTTCTGCCTAGCCATTAAAGGGACAGGAGCCCTTCTAGGTTTCACTCTGGCAACCCTACTGATAGGACTTGTGGTCCTACAACATCTGGAGGGCCACTCTTGTAAATGTCTCTGAGAGCTTCTTGTGTTTCTTTTTCAAGATCCTGATTCTCAGCTTGCTCAATTTAACAAGTGTTTATCAGTAACAATTTTGCATTCTAAATCAGACAGACAGGCCAAGATCCTTCTTGGAAACTGGTAGAGTGTAAAATTTCCCCAGGACACTTAAGTGGAGGCCCAGGAGTGTGAAGGCAACCGGCTGGTCAGTGGCAATGCCCCTGAACACCCTCTAAGGAGCACGAGACCAATTTCACCACATTTTCTTTAACCTCCTCTGGGCCCTTTTAGTCTCAGGGGAATCATAGAATCAGAGAATCACAGAGTTGGAAGAGACCCCAGGGGCCATCCAGTCCAACCTCCTGCTATGCAGGAACACCTATGAAAGCATTCCCAACAGATGGCCATCCAGCCTCTGCTTAAAAACCTCCAGAGAAGGAGACTCCATCACACTCCGAGGCACCATATTCCACTGCTGGACAGCTCTGACAGTAAGTTCCTCCTGAGGTTCAAGTGGAATCTCTTTTCCTGCAGCGTGAATCCATTGCTCCTTGTCCTAGTCTCTGGAGCAGCGGAAAACAAGCCTGCTCCCTCCTCAATATGACATCCCTTCAAATATTTAAACGTGGCTATCATGTCCCCTCTTAACCTTCTCTTCTGCAGACTAAACATACTCAGCTCCCTAAGCCATTCCTCACAGGCCATGGCTTCCAGACCCTTCACCATTTTGTCGCCCTCCTCTGGACACGTTCCAGCTTGTCAACATCCTTCTTGAATTGAGGTGCCCAGAACGGGACACAGTATTCCAAATGAGGCCTAGGCAATGGAGAATAGAGTGGTACCATTACCTCCCTCAATCTAGACACCAAACTCCTATTGATGCAACCAAGAATCACGTTGGTTTTCTTGGCTGCCGCGTCACACTGCTGACTCATGTTCAGCTTGTGATCTACCAAGATCTACCTTTTCACACGTACTGCTATCCAACCACACGTCCAGCCACATGGCAAAAGGGACGAGAGGATGACAAAAACTGGGCAAAACTGCCCTCTACAATCCCTAGCATCAGCAGGCAGGTATTTGGAAGCCTTTGGAGGGGGCAGAGAGAGGTTATAGCAGTGTGGACTGGTTGCATCAATAGAAGCATTGTGTCCAGGTCAAGGGAGATGATGGTACCACTCTATTCTGCTTTGGTCAGACCCGACCTGGAATGCTGTGTCCAGTTCTGGGCACCATAGTTCAGGAAGGATATTGTCAAGATGAAAAATGTCCAGAAGAGGGCAACTAAAATGGTAGAAAGCCTGGAAACCATGCCCTACAAGTAAGGGATGAGGGAACTGGGTATGTTTAGCTTGGAAAAAGAGAAGGTTAAGAGGAGACATGACAGCCATGTTTAAATATTTGAAAGCATGTCATATGGAGGATGGAGCAAGCCTGTTTTCAGCTGCTCCAGAGACCAGGACATGGAGCAATGGCTTCAAACTTCAGGAAAAGAGATTTCTTTTAAAAATTAGGAAGAACTTCCTGATAGTAAGAGTAGTTTGACTGTGGAATATGCTGTCTCAGAGTGTGGTGGAGTCTCCTTCTTTGGAGGTTTTTAACCAGAGGCTGGATGGCCGTCTGCTTTGATTGTGTATTCCTGCATGGCTGAATGGGATAGGACGCGATGGCCCTTGGGGCCTCTTCCAACTCAAAGATTCTACTTACGCTAGCACAAGAATGTGCAAATATTAAGGGATCAGGGGATGGCACTGGCATATCAGGGGCCCTTGGACAGTCACACCCCCGACTTCTTCGCCCCCTAATGCCTCCAAGGACACAGGCTAAACTTTGCCAAATTTTTACTCCTTCAGGACATTCTGGACCCGAAAAAGGGCTGTTTTTTTGGACAGGAAGTGATCCAGGTCACTTCCTGCTGAAAAGAAACGCCTCCGTGGGCTTAAAATGGCTAGGGAGGGGAAAATGTGACAAAACTATATTGTGGAGCATAAAGTAGGGTGTGTGAAGCTCCCTCTCACCTCTGTACCAGTGTACCGTTAGTTACATTGCAATTCCAAGACAATAAGGAGGTTACCTTCTGATTTGTCGCCTTCCTCAGGGTCTGGGACAAATGGATCTTCCTCTTCTTCCAGCCGGCAGATTAGATTAGGCTTGGGAACTTTTGGGGAACAGGGGGAAAAAAACCAGAACAAGGCAATCAAACTATACAGCTGTTCCAAAACACTTTACAACCTCAACCAACTTAATCATAAATGACATCAGGAGAGAAGGAAAACTCTCAGCTCCGACCCAACAGATACAGAATCATCTGAATGACTCCAAAGATAGTTCTCAGTACATATTGAGTGTCCCTTATCTGAAAATCCAAAATGTTCCAAAATCCAAAACTTCTGAAAAGTAGAACCCAGTTTCTTTCCTGTACGTAACACATGAGGAAACTACAGAGCCTGGCTTGGAACTGTGTCTGGTCCCAAGCAAGCCTCCATAATCCCCTTATTTTCCCTACAGGAAGAGGGCAAGAGGAGATGAACTAATGAACGAGCACGCATTGTCTCGAAAGAACAGTATATTATCTTATCATGTATATGCAAGTATTCGAAAATCTGAAAAATCCTAAACCCAAAACACCTCTCATTCCAAGTAATCCAGATAAAGGATACTGAAGCAGTATAAATGCAGAGCTCATGAAAACTGGGCCAAAAGGTTTAAGGGTAAATGAGGTTGATTTGATGATCCTCTGGTTTTGAACTTGCTTAACGCAATGCCTTTGATGCTTAACACTGTGTCTTTGTTTATGACTATCCTGAGAAAGATGTTGAGAGAACTTAATATGATTATAAGTTGTTCCTATAATATATTTAAGATGGATTCAATTTGATTAATGGTACTAAGTCATGGAATAATACAGTGGAATTGAATAGTATTATTTTTAAATAGTTCATAATACTGATTTTTGGAAATAGAAATCTATGAAATATAAGACTTTCAACCAATCTAGAAATTAAGATAATTTATGAATATAAATATAGCAAGGAACAAATTTAAAACAATAGAAAGAGATGAATTTAAGTTAAGTATATTTATATAACTTGGAGCTGTTTGCAACAAGGGTAGTCACTTTTAATTAGATGTAGTGTTTGTTTGTTCAGGTTCATTTAGTTCAGTATAGTATAAATGTTAGTTTAGTTTGAATAGGGCGTGTGTGTGTGTATATATATATATATATAGTTACTGTTGATGTATATATGCTTTGTAATGTGTTTTGATGTACTGGTGTGATTTGGGGGTTTTTTGTTTTTGTTTTATGTATCTTTGTTAACTTTTAAAAATCTTTAATAAAAAAAAACACAATTGGGCCAAAAGGCAGTTTTGTGGGAACTGAACTTTTGAGTGTATCCAGATTACATTATTATAACAGTTTAATACCACTGTAACTATCCTGGCTTCATCTTCTGGAATCCTGGGATTGTTAGTTTCGTGAGCTACTTAGAATTATTGTGTAGAGCGCCCTAGCTCCGTAACTTTGGGAAGTAGATTAGAACTCTTTCACAGCAGTTCCTAACTACATCTCCATACTACAAACTCCAGGATTTCACAGGATGAACCCAAGACAATTAATGATAATTAAGCTCACTGTGAATGAAGCTAATGAATCAATGATTAAAAGAATTCAAGGAACTCATCTTCACTGGAGGTCTGTAAACAGTTTGTCCGTCTTTTGGGAGTACTGCATTCCTGCACTGGCAATAGATTGGATTAGACGGCCCTTCCAACTCTATAATTCTAAGAATCAACAAGCTATGATCATTACAAGGAGAACCTGCAACAAAATGTTGTCGTATGGATATCTCCATTCAACATTTCAGTCAGTGAGCTGTGTTTTTGTACCTCTCCTTCCCAGTTTCCTATCCTTCTTACCCCAAATCAGTTGGCCTGGACACTGAGCATACCCACTCCTCTAATGATTTTGAAGAAGCTCCCCTGCTCATACCACTGTCAGGATGCTTTGATCCTGTCATATGTAAGCACTAGTACAGTCCTCCCTCTCTCCACATTCATAGGTTTGATCTTCGCAGATTTGATTATTTGTGAGGCACATGCTTGCCTCCCTCGATTTTTCTCCTCCCATCCTTCGCATTCCTCGCTCTAGGCTTGCAAAACAAAGCCCCATCTCACTGCTGAAGGCCAAGTGGTTGCACATTCTGCTGATTGGTCAGGTGCTCCTTTGTTAAGATGGCCACCGGAAGTAGTTAGAGCGCCAGAACTTCCCTCTTCCCTGTCTGAGGGGAAAGTACCAGTTAGCCTTTTAGGTCATCTTTATTCTTCCTTGCCCTCCCACACCGTGGCCAGAGGCAAGGGAATTGGAGCAGGGAAGCTCCGGAGGGGAATAGAAGGGGAATAATGGGTGTGGCGATTTATTCATATTTTTCCACTTTCGTGAGGGTTGTGTACCCCTAACTCTTGCAAATGTGGAGGAGCTGCTGTATATGCAATAGCATAGATGCAACAGAATACACAGGACAGGGTCCACTAAGCATTAATACGCATCCATTTGTAATGGCTCTTTGCAACAATGCATCCAGTTATAACACTTAAAAGTATCAATAGGCTCCAAATGGGCAATTGCTTTGTGTTCAATGTCACCTTGCTGTGGGTGTACAAAAGGGGAGATCAAAGTGGTGGGAAACAACATAAGGTGTTATGGGAATGCTTAGTTAGGATGCAAGAACTCAGTCTTGCTCCCATGATGAAAAGTATGTAAATGATGTGGCCATGGGAAAGTGACAGAGCTGGTAGGGTGATTTGACATGTAAGCCTTTTACCAATCTCTGATATGCGCACCAAAATTTGTACTGAATGTATAAAACTTGTAACCAACTCTGATGTCATAGTCTCCACAACATTTTGGTAATGTTGTTGTATTGCTTATTTTTTTCCTGAAATAAACACATCTGTCTTGAAACTGAGCAAAATCCTTCAGAGCAAGTTGGCCAGGACAGGACAACCCCGCAGGTGACTACCAAGTCATACAGCTTTGCCACCAGCTTTCCCTGTATCGTCCTTACAGCAGTGAGTAACTAGATGAGCTACTTTATACCAACGATGGGTTCAGACCACGGATATCCTTACCTAGAGAGGTCACGTTTCTATAGTTCTCCAGCATGACATCTCTGTACAAAGCCTTCTGGGAACGATCCAGCAAAGCCCACTCCGCTTTTGTAAAATGCACAGCCACCTCTTCAAACATCACATGCCACTGTAAGACAAAAAACCCATGGCATCTCCTAAATCTTTTCTTCTCAGCCCAGACACATCCAGATATTCCTCAGTTAAAAAAGCCTGTAACACAGAAGCTCCATTTTTTTTAAATAAAGTCTTTTTGAGCTTGCCCAACATCTGCAATTTCCTCCTCATCCTCTGTCTAGCTGGAAGTTTTTTATCAACATCAGCAGCGGCAGAAGGGTGAAGAAGGAATGGAGAAACTTAGATATAGATAAAGCGTCTTTTACAACGTCTTTTATAACACTTAGCCTGCCCTCCTTTCTTTCCTTGTCCTCTCTCTAACTGGAAGTTTGTTTTAACTAGCACTGGCATTGGTAGGATGGGAAGGGAGGACTGGAGAAGTACAGGCCTTCAGTGTTGGGTTGCAGCAGTCTGTCTGTAGCAAAACAATGCAATAAAGCTTGAGCTGGGATTCTGCTCTGGCTGATCCTACCGTAGCCACGTGTGCCTGCCTACAACAGACAAGGTAAACAGCAGCTGCCTCCAGGGTCCCTTAGTGAACATGAGTGAACAGCAAAAGCAAGTGTGTGTCTGTTATGGGGAAAGCAGGTAAACCTGCCTCACCAATAACCCCCATAATGTTTTTCTCTTTTTTTTTAAAAAAGCTTAGACCTGTAAGTTTTGGCCACCAAAATGGAAATCATTAGAAAGGTGGAGGCTGGTGAAAGAATAAGTCATTCCTGGATATGTTTTGGAAGAAGCCTTCAAGTGATCTTTTAAAGGTTCAAAATGTGTTTGGTTCACTTACGCCAAGATTACCTGACTGGCTGTTTCATTTGACACGTGCATCTTGTTAGCTTTGGATAAAATGTTTCTGAAACACGTTGAGCTGCTCTTTCTGTGCTGTAGGAACCAATCTCTATTCCCTCCATGTTGTCTCTGCCTCTGGTACCACAGCTTCTGTTTTAAAAGTTCATGTCCAGAAGTGCATTGCCTTGATTAAGGGAGGTATACTTGTAGCTCACAAATTGTTGGGTTGAGGTGGGCAACTCCAGAGGGCACAGTGGCCATTATTTTGCCCTATGTTCCCTGTCAGCACTACTTTGATATATACCTGTAGTTTAAACCAGAGGTGGGACAATCTTGTTTCCAGTTCCCAGTTGTGCTTGGACTTCATCTCCCATAAGCCCTAACCTGAACAAGCAATAGCTGTGGTGATGGGATTTAGAGTGCCAGATGCAGGAGTCCTACATCTTGGATTAAATCACTGTTTCCCATCAACATCTGTCCCATCCCCGAAATGTGACAAGAGATAAGAGAGTTGTTTGGACCCTACTGGACTGGTCAACCAACTTCTTAAAATTCCAACCATTTGAGAAATCACCACAGCCAAAAATTTCCTGAATAAGCAGTTCTGATATTTTAGAGCTCCAGAAGTCACAGGTGAAAGAGAGGCCCTCCATTTTCCATCACAAATAAAGGCACACTCACGTTGTTCCTTGCCTATTTCCTTTGCTATCCACCCATACCTTCACAGCTGCTGCTTCCATTCTGCCCAGAAAAGGAAACTGTCCAGAACGTGGTGCTGATGCCATTGCGTCACCTGTGGGGAAAACACAGATGATGGGGAGACATTTGTTCTTCACTCAGTTTAGTGTTTTTCTTGAGAAACCTGAAATCTCCTTTCCAATTTGCCTTAGAGCTCCAGACTCTTTCACTTTACACACTTATCGCTACTGGAGCAAGCTCTAATAGTCATTCCACCTTCCTATGAGATCCTGGGATCTGTAGTTTCATGAGGTACTTTGGGACAGAATTCTACGGGCCTTAGGAAACTACAAATCCCAGGTTGCAGCCATGGCAGTCAATGGTCGCAAATTGCTATCATAATGTGCAGCGTGAAAGAGGACTGATGATACAGTCAGCCCTCTGTATCTGTGGATTCTGTATCCACGAATTCAACCAGCTATGGATTGAAAATACGTATTTTAAAAAAATTTCCAAAAGCTAACCTTGATTTTGCCATTTTGCATAACAGACGCCACTTTATTACACCACAGTACATAATGAGACTTGACCATCCATGAAGTTTGGTATCCATGGAAGGGCCTGGAACCAAACCCTAGTAGATACCCAGGGCCTGCTGTACAGTTCTACCAGTCTCCCTCTGGACGTTTCCACACTACACTGTTATGGTGCCATTATTCCACTTTCAACGTCCTGTGGACTCCTGGGGTTTGCAGTGTAGGGAAGGGCCTTTAGAATTCTCAGCCAGATAAACGACTATTTGAAAATCCTCCTCATTTATTAGCCCAAATTACTCAGGAAATATTGCACCAGGAGAAGTACGAAGAAACAGTCAAAGCAGTAATGATTTCTTGGGCACAGAATATTGGTCGTACAATTCAACTGGACTCTTGGGAACAGAAAAAGACAAATAAATTTACGGTTACCTAGAATCTAAAAGAGAATTATTATAAGATGTTTTATAGATGGTATTTAACACCAGATAAATTACAAAAGATTTACAATACTGGTACTGGGCTTTGCTGGAAATGTTTAAAAGAGGTGGGCACGATGTATCATATGTCGTGGACATGTCCAAAGGTTAAGAAATATTGGAGTGAGATACATAACAGGATTTGTAAAATATTGAAGCTAGTTTCCTGTGATTCCTGAAATGTATTTGTTAAATATGATAGATTTAGTAGATGGCATGAATATAAAGAAACATTGGAGCATACTATTGTATATGATAACAACAGCACGTATTGAATGTGCAAAGGTATGGAAAACATGGCAAATACCTACAATAGGACAATGGTGGGGAGCTTTTATTGAAAATAAAAATGCTGATATAGTCCCTCAAAGACTGAAAGGGAAATCAGATGATGAAATTCAGAAAGAACGGCAAATTGTAGGTGATAGCTGGGTGACGTTTGACAGAAGTCTATAATTCATGGTATTATGTGGAAAAATGTATTGTGATGATTACGGTGGATATCATGAAGCAGGAATACGGAAAATGAAATGCAATGAACCAACATGTAAAATAGTTGAAAAATGCAGTACAATCACAGAATCATAGAAATGTAGAGTTGGAAGAGACCACACGGGCCATCCAGTCCAACCCCCTGCTATGCAGGAACACCCTCAACGTACAATGATATAACTATGTTAAAGAGATATTGAAAATGAAGTCTAGATCAGTCTGGAAGAATCAAGAAATATTTCAAGTGAAATAGCAATTGTGAAATTTCAATAAAATGATTATTAAAAAAAAAAGAATTCTCAGCCAGAGAGCTCTTTGGCCTGAGGAAACTACAAGCCCCAGAATTCCACAAGAGGTTGAAAGAGCACTATAATAAGTGAGGGTGGGGGCCCCCTCCCACTCCCACTCCCACCACACCACCATTCCTGATGCCCAGGAGTTGTTTGGCACATTTAGGGCCCTATTACACTGCATAAAGCTAGCCCTGTTTCTCCACTTTAACCCACACTGCTGCCTCCCATGGAATGCTGGGCGTCGTAGTTTGCAGAGGCACCGGGGCGCTCTAGCTGAAATCCCAGGATACCATAGGAGGGACGCATGGCAATTAAAGCGGAATGATAGCGGTATAACCTCTAGTCTGGCTTCTGAGGAGACGCCTACGGGAGATGGGCGACCCTCCTGCCCTCACAGGGAGCGCACATTCCCCACTCCCTCGGAAAGGCGGTGCCATTGGCGGGAAAATAACCTCAGCCACCCGCACAGCGGAAAGCGCGCGCGCCTCCAGCCCCCGCCACTCACCTCCCACGCGCTCCAAAGCCCGGACTGCCCGCGCCCTAAAGAGACTCAGCCAAGCAGCCGAGGTCCTATTGACTTCCGCTGGGGGGCACCTACTTCCGGTTTCCGCATACACGGCCGCCGCCATGTGCGGGGCAGGAATCTACAGAGAAGAGGGGGAGGGATGCTGAGATCCCTTGTTTCTTTCAGTCTTCAGTGTCATGCTGGAAAGGGCGAAACTGGAAGACAAGCCGAGACTGAGAGGCACATATTGATATCTATCTATCTATCTATCTACTATATAAAAGTCAAAGTTTGTCTGTGTCGGGGGAGAAGACCTCATAGGATTGGCTGTGTCAGGCAAAGACCTCATAGGATTGGCTGTTCTAAGAAGATTCTATGGAATCCTGGGGTTTGCAGTTTAGGGATTACAATTTACAATTCTCAGACAGGTTGCTCTTGGGCCTCAGGCTGGTTGCTGTGGAGACAAGGCCTAGCAGCAAGGAGGAGGGCAGTGTATTTCCCTCAGGAACCCAACCGCTGTATGTTAATAACTCTGAATACAAATTGGATTGGGGGAATACAGGGAAAAGTTACAGGTACTGGCCAAGACAGTTTGGGGAATTAGAGACACAGGACCTCCAATCTTTCTAACAAGTATTATCTACGAGAAAATAAAATCCCAGGCAACACCGGATATATACGCTATATGTGTGTGTGTGTGAATATATATATTATTGATATGACTTTTTGTGTGTGTGTCACTCTTTGAGAGTTTTGAAAGCCTCAAAAGGAAGTAGCGTGTGGCAGTTCTTTTCCGTCTCCCATTATACCCCCGGCCGGCCCCAATCTTCACAACAGCCCTACGAGGCGGATTGGGGGAAAAGATAATAATGAAGGTCCTGCAGACATGCACTCCATTTGCCCTCTTTCATAGTGTGCCTGTGACCTGACACTGCCTTCCGCGAAGCTTGTGAAAGCTGGGAGGGAGGGAGTAGGCACAGTGGCAGGAGGGACCCTCATGAGAACACTCCCAGGGCCTTTCCACACTGCTATTATTCCACTTTCATCCTCCTGGGAAATTCTGGGGTTTGTAGTTTCCTGAGGCCAAAGAGCTCTCTGGCTGAGAATTCTAAAGGCCCCTCCCTGAACTGCAAACCCCAGGACTCCAGAGGATGTTGAAAGTGGAATAATAGCGCTATAGCAGTCTAGTGCGGAAATGGTCTCAGTCTAGCCAGCATGAATTCCGTCCACCGAAGAAAATACCGAGTCGGAGACCAGCAGGTGGCGCTGAAGCGTCATTCAGCTGGAGAGCGGCCAGTCTAGGCTGTAGTCTTGTCTCGTCTCCTCTCACACGGCGTCGTGAGCCAGAGCGGCAGGAAATGGCGGAAGTGGGCTGCGTTGGCAGAGTTTACTTCCGGGGCTGCAAAGGAAGCCTTGGAAAAAGGGAAATAGGTGAATGCATTCTTGGCTAGGAGGATGCGGAGGTTGGGGGGAGCTTTTTTTGGGTGTGTTTGTAGAGTAGCAAGAGCGGGAGAAGGAAGAGAGGGAGCGCGGACGGAGGAGCCGCTTTTGCCTCCATTGCTGAGCCCCCTTGTAAGGCCTCTTCCCCATGGAAGAGAGGAGGAGTTCGGGTCCCTCACCGATATGTACGTTGTGGGGAGTGGGGCTCAAGACAGGGGGTTGGGGTGTCAGTGGGGAACGGTGGCGAGCCTGTTCCGGATTTTACTCCGAACTTTAAAGGAGCTCTCCAAGGTGCTGAACCTCTGGGAAGGGTTATGGTTCAGTGCCGTAGCAGACAGTGCAGATACCTCCCATCACAAATACTAATAGTAGTCAAGTTTAACCTCTGCAGTTCAAAAGCGACCAAACCAGAAGGGGAGGTAAAATTGATCAACCCAGGAGGGGGGGGAATTAAATGAGCCAAAACAGCACACTTGAGATTTAGTGCTATGCAGTGTAGATCCTCTCTGTGTCTACTTAGGAGTGAGCCCCATGGGGCTCAATGGGACTTAAGTGTGTATACAAAAGTCATGCTGCACTCCAGGTGTTGTTGACTTGCAGTTCCCAAATGCTGGGAGTTACTGTCCAACGGCATTTTGGAACCACATGATTGTTGTCCCAGCCAGCAGACAGGTAATGGCTATCTTTAGACAGGTAAAGGGTTGCTGTGCTGTCAAGTCCATCTTTCTGTCTGATTGTTTGTGGCTCTGTATCTGCTTCCCCTTTTAATACCTGTCTGTTGGTCTGTGTTTTCCCCTTCTGTCTGCATTCATAGATACCATATCATTGGCTGGATACAAGCATCTAAACAAGAGGAATGGATGGAACACCTGAGACAGGTAAGGAATTTGAGAGAGAAAGTATATTACAGTGGACATTAGCTGGGGCTGCATACCTTCACTCCCAAAATTGGCTTAAATTCACTGGCTAGAGTCCTAGCCCATTTCTGCCCTACACTGTTACAGTGCTGTGATTCCACTTGCAACCTCCTGTGGAATTCTGGGGTTCGTACTGTCCTGAGGCCAAAGAGTTCTCTGTCTGAGATGTCTAAAGGCCTTTCTCTAAACTGCAAACCCCAGGATTCTATAGGATGGCCATGTCCACACTAGACTGTCACAATACTATTATTCCACTTTCAACATCCTTAGAGGCCTTTGAAGGCCCTCCCTAAACTGCAAACACCAGAATTCCATAGGATATTGAAAGTGGAATAATAGCACTAAAACCATGTCGGGCAGAAATGGCCCTAGCTGAAAAAGACTCACTGAATCAATGGGATTTATATAAATGTTGCCAGCAGTGGGTCTGCTTCAGTTTGGAACAAAGATATTAGCTAAAGGGCGTGCAGCTGGTTTACAGTCATATATGGGCTTCACTGCTGCATTTTCAGCCAAAAATTACTCCAAATTACCACAAAAGTGTGACCTGGATGTGACTGGAAGTTACTTCTAATTTTAAGTTCCTGTATTTCTAGCAACCTTTTCTTGGTGGTAGTGGGGAAATTAAAAATAGTGAGCTATTACGTCATGGCATTTGAGGTAGTTTTAAGTCTATTTTTGCCTGGTTCATTTTTTTTTTTTTAAACAGAGGCTTGGAGCGGGGAGGATTAGGAAGGAACTTTGGGGTGTACCAGTGACTTGCAGCCTTCTGGATTAGCATTTGAATTTAGCCCCTGAACATTCCCCTCCACATCTCTTTGAACATTTTCTTTCTCTCTGCCTTAGTTGTCAGTCTCCATAAGTATAATGGGACTAAATCATAGAATCGTAGAGTGAAGAGACCACAAGAGCTGTTGAGTCCAAGCCCCTGCTATGCAGGAACACATCATCAAAATATTCCCGAGAGATGGCCATCCAGCCTCTGTTTAAAAACCGCCGAAGAAAGAGACTCCACCATACTCCGAGGCAATGCATTCCACTGTTGAACTGCTTTACCATCAGGGAGTTCTTCCTAAATAATTGCTTACTATAACAAATTTGTGTTGAAAGGATGAATAATGGAATTACTGCCTGCATGCCACAAAGGATTGCTGCTGTTATTATGTGCCTTAAGGTTAACTTTGGCCATTTCAGCACTACACTGTTATAGTGCTATTATTCCACTTTCAACATCCTGTGGAATCCTGGGGTTTGCAGTTTAGGGAGGGGTGTTTAGGATTCTCAGCCAGAGAGCCCTTGGGCCTCAGGAAACTCCAAACCCCAGGATTCCACAGGAGGTTGAAAGTGGAATCACAGCACTTTAACAGTGTAGTGTGGAAATGGCCTTCGAGCAGTGTTTCCCAAACTCTGGTCTTCCAGGTGTTTTGGACTTCAGCTCCAAGAATCACTGATCAAAACACATGGAGGATTAGAGTTTGGGAACCACTGACAACAGGGGGTTTGTCATTGCCTTCTTCTAAGGTATGTCAGTATGAACTTCACCCAGTAAGTTTCCATAGCCGAGCAAAGATTTGAACCCTGCTCTCCTACAGTCCGAGTCCAAAACTCAAACCACTACCCCTCACTGTATCTCATGACAAAAGATTACTCTGATGAAGTTCTGGAGATGTTGCTATCTGAAATGACAGAGCAGCCTGGAAGCATGTTTTCAAGCGACCAGAATAGCTCCTCAGGAAAGAAACTCAGCCCAGTAGTGTGTAAGAGGGTCTGTGGCTGAGAGAAAAAGCTATATAAAGCTTAGTACCAGCTGTTGGTCTTTAGTCCTTCAGTGAGATTCCTAGCAAGAAGCTATGGAGTAGATACCCTTAGCCAGTCAGAGAGTGTGACTGTGTTGGGAAGGGTTAATTCTCAGTGGAGGCCTAATGAGAGGCAGAAGAGTAAGTGAACTCTAGTAAAATCTGGTTGGAAAGTGGGGCTTACATTTGGGGTTGAGCCTTTGGTGGGAGTGTAGCCAAAGGGCTGTTACATGATACCTGTGCTTCATATGAAAGTCTAAAAATACAAATGAACTGTCTAAAAAGTGCACTGAAGAGCTGCATTAACTTTGACCTTCATATGAACTTTTGTACTTTATTCTGATTGGTATCTAAATAAATGTTACTGGGTGTTTTTTTTTAAATACTAGCTCGGCTGAGTTGTATCTACTATTTAAGGTAACATAGAAAATACGCTATCACAAAGTTAATGAGTAGTTCTAAACAGACACCAAAAACCATCTCCCTTTTACTCAAAAGTGGTGGTGTTATAAGGGGAGAAGGCAGAGCTGTGTGGTAACCACAGGGTGCCTTTTCAGACTGGGAACTGCCACACCAATCTGGGGGAAGTAAGAGCCTGTCAAAGTTACAAACTAGTTACTTTTGATAAAACACTTTGTAGCAGCTTTTCACAACTGGCCCTCTTCCAGATGTCTTGGATTAGGATCTCTGTCATCCATAGCCAGCCATGGGAGTAATGACATATTTACCTTGGGAGAATTACTTCAGTGAAACCAGGGAGAAGAGTCAAGAGATGTTCTTTTATTCCTTCGGCTGGTCTAAAAAGGGAAGTTTTGCAACCTTTGGCTTCTCAGGAGGATGGGGTTCTTGTACCTCATCCATTATGTTTGCTTTTTGCGTGGAAAGACAATTCATAGATTGTTTCGGAGGGTGGTATTTCTTGGGCAGTCTTTAAACAAAAGTGGGATGAGTATCTTGTAAGTATGCTTTAGTTGTGTATTCCTGCATAGGTGGTGTGGTGGATCTGCTTGCCAGGCTGGCCCCTCACTTCCAGCCTTGGGTTCCTATCAGTCACCTCCTTCTTGATCCCTTCCCAGATTGGGGACTTTGTTCTCAAGGTGCATCTGTGCTGTGGACTAGTGGCTTGCTGTTTTTGGTTGGCTTGATGTAGTAAGCATGACCAGCCCCCATCAAACTTAATGCAAACAGACAGAAACAGCGGTAAAAATAATCAAGTGGAAGTTTACTAAGACACAAGAAAATAATACACTAACCCTGGAACTACTAAATAATTTACTGCTCCCACAAAACCACAGTCAGTCCTTTCCTCTGTCTGACTCTCTTGTCTCTATTCTGTTTGTTCCTTTCTCTCTGAAATCTGTTCTCTGTCTCCATGTCAGCTTTTCTGTATCTGCCTTCTGACAGAAACGAGCCTCCGTTTTGTAGCATTTCCTTCCTGCAGGCCTCCCTTCATAGCATTCCCTGGACTGTGATTGGCTGCCTTCAGCCAGGCTTGCCCAGCCCCTCGTTTCACAGAGGGCTTGGACTAGATGGCTTTTGTAGTCTCTTCCATCACTAAGATTTGATGCTGCTATGATTTCAAATGCAGCAAGCAAAAAAATTGAGGCTAAAATATATACATAAAGAAGGATAGTATTTACAGTAACACAGCCCTCTGTGCTCTCCCTTTTGCTGCTTCTTGTTCAGGAGTATCAAGAGTTTCACAAAGGAAGAAGTTGGTGAAAACCACCCAGGATGCCATTCTGACTTCTCTATGACTGCCTCCTGGGCTGAACCACTGCATGTGAACACACAGGAAGTGACATCACATCATTTCCTGTGGCCTTTTCCAGCTAGTTTTTAGCCAAGAACTGGTTTTTAGGAGGTTGTGGGAAGGGTAAGCTAAACCACTACATTTGTGGCCATTTTTTATTTTTGGCACTTGCCAAAAATCAGGAGAATTATTATCTGAATGTTTAAAATATTTTTCTGTGTTGGGTTTGGGAGACTGCCAGGAATTGCAAAGGTGGGGTTTGGGAGCTACATATGGGAATTTTCACACTGTTTAGTCCCTCTCCCCACAGCCAGTTTGTACAGGATGCTAATAACCTGTTAGCATTTCTGGCTTGAATTCAACATACCATGGCTAAGAAGCCAACCACAGAGAGAATCCACAGAACCTCTCAGACTGTCAATATTCCATATTCCAGGGGTATCTCTCCTGTAATGATTTCCCTGACAGAGAGAGACCGCAAAAATAGAAGCTGTTAACTTGAGTTTTTTCAGCTATATCCTCTTTTTTGATGCTGGTCTTTAAAAAGGAAAGATAAAAGCATTGCGGGGGGAGGGCTTTTTCCTTGAGAACAGAGCTGGGGAGCTGCTTAATCAAATATGACCCACTGCACCTTTGAATCTGGCCCACAGCCTCTCTTCTTCTCTCTTTCTATGGTTACTCATGGGAGAATTTCATTAGGGACAAAATGTGGAGTGGGGGAGGGAGAGAAGAGTAAAATTTTTAAGCAGCAGTGTTTTGAGGTAAGAGAAGGTTTTGCTTTTATCTTTGGTTCTACACTCCGCTACCCCCCCCCCCGCAATTCATCTCTTAAGATATTACCTTCATACAGGTTAAGAGTCTCAGGATATGAAGCTAGGGCTCTTGACAATTTCTAGATTCACATGATGCAATTTCAAAGATATACACAGCCCTGGAAATGGCCCCATTTTCAGAAATCAACCCTTTCTTTCCAAAGGAATTCCTAGCAATGTTTTCTAACGTATTGAACCTTCTCTTCTTTTTCCTGTCAAAGCTTTCAGGCCTCCCACTAACTTTTGTTTCTCTTCCATTTCTTCCAGGGTGTTGGGAGTTTAGGAAACAGGTGAGTTTGGCTCACCTTTTTGTTGGCTTCTTCTTTTGCTAAAAGTGCTTCTGGAGTGTATCATATCAAGGTTCATGCCACTTAAACTGTTTTGGCACTATCCTAAGGAATCCTGGAATTTGCAGTTTGGGGAGAAACTTAAAATCTTCTGCTAGAGAGCTGTAGTCCAGTGTTACTCAAAGTGTGTCTTGCCAAAGGCAAGGGAGTTTGTTTAATGGATGCGGAAGCAATAGCATACACCAATTGCAGTTGGAAAAGCCTTAAAATGTATTAAGCAGCAAGCAATTCGAACAATAAGAGCACAAGCAGATATGTGCACTTGGGCAGCATAAACAAAGGAGAGATAACAACCACTCAAGTCCAGAAATGTTCGCTAACACAGCGGATAGAGGTCTTACCAAGCAAGATTGCTCCATTCAGCTGCCCAGGAGCTGCGAAGGAACAGCGGAGAGACTCCGGTGCAGTAGCCACTGGTGACATGACCCCTCAGCTGTTGGGTTTGTGCCTGAGCTCCCACCAGGGGGCAGAATCCCAGGGGTTTTTATATCTTTAAATTTGGCTAGCTCCCAGAGAAGCTTCAAGACGGTCCACGCACCTGCAGCAGGCCATGAGAAGTGGCCACCTACGAACCTCTCTGGATACTTGTCCTCTCTGTACTCTCACACCTCTCGCCCAAGCCAGAGCCCTTGGTAGTTAGTGCCAGCTGTGATGTTATGTCTAGATATCTTAACTTGTCTGACATCCTAGACTATTGTAAGATACTTTCCCTAGCAGACAGAACAGCAAGAAACTCTTAAGCGGCATGGAAGAAGAAACTGTGCACAAGCCATACTTCCTTAAATCTTGAGATAACAATCGTCTTCTGGTCATTTCCCATACAAAGTGGTAGTCCACGGATGAGTTCTGGTCTGTGAGCTTTTGGCTGCCAGTCTGCAGTAATTTTTCTAGGAAAGAAAGAAAGGGTTCTACTCAATGGGCATAGATACAGGCATACCTCAGTTAATAAAACCTCTGAGAAAGGAGCTTCTTTTTACAAAATCTTTTTATGCCTGCTCGGTTTCCCTCTTCATCCTTGTTTTCTGTCTAGCTGGATTTCTTAAAGCAGCATTGGCAGGATGGTGAAGAGAGGGCCAAAGAAACACAAACTTTCAGTGTTGGCTTGACGAAACATCTCTGTAATAAACAACGCAATAAAGCCTGAGCAAGGAAAGAAGCCTCATCAGCTCCCTGCCGCCTGCCCCCAACATGTTAAGAAAGTATAGATCTATAAGGTTGACTATGAGAATGGATGTTAGGAAAGGGAGACTGGTGAAAGTAAAATCATCACTGGTGGCATTTTGTCAGGATGCATGGCTCCTGTCGTATGTACATGCTAGTATAGGCAATAGAATAGCTTTGCCAGATCAAATAAGGCTATGGTTGCTGAAATGTTATTATGTATCCATAGTTAATTGCTACTTGCATCTGTGTATCCGGTAGGGACTTCTAAAGTATCTCAGGGCTCCAGATGGTCAATTGCTGTATTCTTCAATGTCATTTTGTATCTGACAAGAGGAAAGAGGATCTCAAAGGTGGGGAGGGGGGAGGAATGTAAAATAGCAGGAAGGTGTTATGAGAACAGACTGGACAAAGACAAGGATGAAGGGAGCTTGGTCTAGCTCCCAGGATGAAAAATATGTAAATGACAGAAGACATGGGAAAATGCTAATGTTGGTGGAGTAACTTGACATTTATGACTTTTAACCAATCCTTGATATGCACGCCTACATTTGTATGACATGGTATAAAACCTGTAACCATCTTAGATGCTTTAGTCTCAGCAACTTGCCTAATATAGCATAATATTATATAATATATAATAAAAAGAGAGGCCATGGGCCAGATTCATAAACTGGATCCCCTTGCAGGTTAGGGAGGGGCCTTCAGAATTCTCAGCCAGAGAGCTCTTGGGCCTCAGTAAACTACACAGCCCAGAATTCCACGGGATCTTGAAAGTGGAATAATAGCCCTGTAACAGTATAGGGCAGAAGTGCCCTTAGTCTATGGAAGCTTATGCTATGAACTTCTTTCTCCCAGTTAGTCTCAAAGGTGCAAGAAGATTCCTTAGTATATCTGGATTTATTCATCTCCTTCAAGGCTTCTTCCAAAATGTGTCGTGTCCTCAATAACTGGCTCTCATAAACTTTGCTCCACGTTTCAAGTCATCTGTCAACTTAGGGCAACCTCATGAATTTCATAAGGTTTTCTTAGGTGCTGATTACCAAATCAAAAAAAAGCAATCCCACCAAGTAACTTTTTACAGGCAGTTGTGGTATATGTAACGTGTTACTTCCTTGCTCTCAGGAAGTTAGAAAAGGCAGCAGAGAGAAAGAGGGAGAATGAGGAGCGACGTAAAGAGAGAAGCACAGACTCATTTATTTTTGACTGTTCCTTCATCCATGGAATGTGAGAGTATGGCCCTTGAAAGGAAAACATTGTCTAAGAAAATAGCAAATCTGTCTGTGATCTGGACTCTTTCCCCGAAGGTCTGTGAGAATTAAATTAAGAGCTGAGCAATCCAGTATGGTGGAGCCAAGCTGTAATGGCTTGAGATTCATAGGTGTTTCACCGGTCTTAGCAACTTGCCTTGTATCTGCCCCCCAACCAGGAATTTCTGGTTGGTGGTGGAGGAACTGATCTCTCGTTCCCTGCCAGTCTTTGCTTTCCACACTGGCTGTGAAGGAAAGGAAAATGATTCCCAGAAGGCCTTTCCCTCCCATCACTCTGTTAGGAATGTAAGAGCTATGCTGGATCACATCAGAGGCCTACTCGGTCCAGCATTTTCTTCTCGCAGGGACCTACTGAAAGCCCATGAGCAGGATATGAATGTGTGCCTGAGTATAAGGGGAGTGGTATCCTGAGTGGTAGAAAAGCCACCCAGCAACAGGTTGCCAGGCAACTAGAATGGCCACTCCAGAGACAAACCCAGCCCCTTTTACTGGGAAGGAGGGGATTGGAGGCTTGAGTGAAAATGTATTTATGGAAGGCACATCGGTTTTGTTGAGAGAGATATCTAGAAGAGTCAAATTTTCATGGTTCAAAGGTGAAGGATGAATCTTGCAGCCAGAGGAGTTTTCATTCAGGCAAGGGGAGCTGAATGAGAGAAGTATTTTCTCAAAGAAAGCCTAGAAAAGGGGCAGAAGAGAAATCAATCCACTGTTAAATCTGGTCAGAGAAAGTAGCCTAGATTTGGGAACATAGCCTTTGGTAAAGCGGGAAGCCAGAGAGCTCTGTGTGTGTGTGTGTGTGTGTGTAGAGAGAGAGAGAGAGAGAGAGAGAGAGAGGTAGCTGTTCCTTGCTGCTGTAAAGAGTTAAGAAACTGTTTAAACACACTCTGAAGATCTGTTTGAACTTAGACATACATACAAGACAAATACACTATTCTGTTTGTTCTTTTAATAAAGCTTATACTATATTTTATTATAAAGCTGGTCTCAACTGAGTGATTCTCAGTGGTTATAACCATCCAGAACCACGCTACCATAAATCTTTAAAGGGGATTTAATTAATAACTGAAAAAGCTACATAAAGTGGCAAGGCACTCTGGCAGCCTGAAAGGGGCAAAGCTACCATTCCAGCCTGAGAAAAGAAAAAGTAAGGTCTCATCTGTTGTTGTCATCACAGAATGCAACAGTACATTCTTGTGTTGCCCAGCAGCTGCCTCCAATAAAGAACCAAAGAGTCAGAAATCATGACTGATAGTCTCTGGTAACCTTTTGCCAGTGTCTTCCTTTTCCATGCAGGCTGTGAGGGCAGGGGTTCTCCTTTGTCACTGGTAACTTTGTAAGGTTGGTAAAATAAATTGCAGCCTTTCAGCTCTGGTGGATTTATTTACAAGGATATCCTTGTCTTTTGGTATGACATATAATTACTCAGACATGTGTCTGTAGCACCCAGATAAAATAGTTTGAAAAAGTTGTAGCTATCCTGGATCTCTCCTGTAGATTCAGGTTTGTAATCTGGAAAAGTACTTAGAATTCCCTGCTAGAGGATGTAGTTTATTCCTCAGGCCCTCTCCTATGGGTGCGTGTAGTTCATGGGATCCACTATAGCTTTCTAGCAGAGAATTCTAAGTACCTCACAGACTACAAATCTCAGGATCCCCTAGGATGGAGCTATGACAGTTGAAGGGATATCCAGCTGCTATAACTGTAGATATTCTGAAACAGCCATAGTTTTGTACTAGGAAGATGATATTTCTTTTCCACTTCTACCTTGGTGTCACTTATTTTCATTCTTCTTTCAACAGTTCAAGGGTGGATGACTGAGAAGGAAGAAGAGGACGCAACTTCTAATCTGCACATTTCTGAACAATTTGACATGCACAATAAACTGTAAGCAAACATAGGGGAAAAAAAGAATATTTCCAGGTTCCTGAGCAGGAGACGAGTTTGGAAAATGAGCAAAAAATTATAAAGGCAAGAGAGAAAAGATATGGATAAGTCAGTCCTTTGTGGGAGTGGCAACAAAAACAGAATAAATAAACGTAAGAGGCAGCTCACGTGCAGCAAATGTGGGAAAAGTTTCAGTAACAGCTCAAATCTTATTGCTCATGAGAGGATCCACACAGGGGAGAAACCGTACCACTGCCTGAGCTGTGGAAAAAGCTTTGGTAAGAAATCAACTCTTGTTGCCCATGAGAGAATCCACACAGAGGAAAAACCGTATGAGTGTTCAGTCTGTGGGAGAAGTTTCAGCCAAACCTCAAGCCTTATCGCCCATGAGAGAATCCACACAGAAGAGAAACCCTATGAGTGTTCAGAATGTGGGAGACGCTTCAGTTTGAAATCTAGCCTGGTTGCCCATGAGAGAATTCACACCGGAGAAAAGCCCTATAGATGTTCAGACTGTGGGAAAAGCTTCAGCCAGAAATCTGCCCTTATCGCACATGTGAGAACGCACAAAGGGGAAAAACCATATGCTTGCTCAGTGTGTGGGAAAAGCTTCAGCCAGAGCTCCAATGTTATTGCACATGAAAGGATTCACACGGGTGAGAAACCATATCAGTGTGCTGACTGTGGGAGAAGTTTCAGTTGTAGTTCAAGTCTTATTAGGCACCAGAGGATTCACACAGAGGACAAACCATATGAATGTTCAGATTGTGGGAAGAGCTTCAGCTGCAGTTCAAGCCTCATTAGACATCAGAGGACACACACTGGAGAGAAACCATACGAATGTGCTGATTGTGGGAAAGCCTTCAGTGTGAGCTCTCAGCTTAGTGTACATCAGAGGACCCATACAGGAGAGAAACCGTACAAATGCTCAGACTGCGGGAAGAGCTTCAGCGTGAGATCAAGCCTTAGTGCCCATGAGAGAATCCACACAGGTAAGAAACCTTATAAATGTACAGACTGTCCCAAAAGTGTATATTTGAGGTCCAGTCTCAATGCACACAAGAGAATGCATGGAGGAGAAAAACCATATGACTGTACGGATTGTGGGAAGACTTTCACTTGCAGCTCAAGTCTCATCAGGCACCAGAGAATACACACAGGCGAGAAACCCTACAGCTGCGCAGACTGTGGGAAAAGCTTCATTTTGAGTTCAAACCTTGTTGCCCACCAGAGGACTCATACAGGAGAGAAACCGTATCAGTGCTCAGACTGTGGCAAATTTTTCAGTGTGAGTTCGCAGCTCAACGTGCACCAGAGGACCCACACAGGAGAGAAGCCGTATGAATGCTCCTACTGTGACAAGAGTTTCACTTGTAGCTCAGGCCTTATCAGACACCAGAGGACCCATACAGGGGAAAAGCCTTATCAGTGCTCTGAGTGTGGGAAAAGGTTCAACTTGAGTTCCAATCTTATTGCGCACCAGAGAACCCACACTGGAGAGAAACCATATAAATGTGTGTACTGTGGGGAAGGTTTTTATGCAAGGCCACCTTTTGTGGAGCATCATAAAAGCAACCATGTGGATGTTCTAAATATGAAAAGGGATGACATCAACATCAATTGTGACTCAGAATCTATTAATTACCAAATAAATTATGTAGGGTGGGAATAATAAAACAGTTGGAGGCTGCAATGGGACATACTGAAGCAGTTGTGAAATCCACTAAAGCAGTGGTTCTCAACCTGTGGGTCCCCAGATGTTTGTGGACTTCAGCTCCCAGAAACCCTGAGCATTGACCATAGTGGCTGGGGCTTCTGGGAGCTGAAGTCTACAAACATCTGGGGACCCACAGGTTGAGAACCACTGCACTAAAGTATGTCAAACCTTTGGTATTGGGCATTGTCAGCTGTCTTGACTGCGTATGAAAATGATACCAATTTTTCTTTGATATTGTGCCTTTTCGAGGTAAACATTCAGTTACGAGACTATTTCCTGGCATGCTGAAAAGTGTGAAAAGAAAATATCTTACTCCATTTAAATGTAACGTGTGATGAAGCCAGGGTGCAGCTAGGACTGGAACTCAGGGCCAAAGTCTAGGATCTTACAGACCAGAGGCTTCCCAGATGACTGCCTAGGGACTGGTAGCAACAAACATGCCTGGAAAATAATACTTGGGTTGATACAATCATGCCAGGTACCACTGTGACCAGAAAAAATTCCATATTTTTCTTGCCATTAAAAAAAAATCACAATTGGCTGGACACCAGCTAGGCATGTACGTGGTTACAGATGGTTGTTCTGTTCTCTTTGAATATATTCTTCTCTACAAGAAAATGGTGCTTGTTCCTAAGTTAAATCTGTTGTCTGTCAAGGTAGCAGAAGCAAAATCCACTTTATCTCCATAGATTTGTGGGGAAAGTATGCTCCAGGCGCCCCATGTGATCCCCCCAAGGAAGTTTTTGCGTCCCTTCATACCCCTTGAATGACCATTTTCTCTCCAGAAGAAGATGGTGAATTGATGGTTCCAGGTGCAACAGCTTGTTTCTTAAATAGTTCCAAGGCCTCCTTTTTAAAATCCTCAAATACTCATTTTTGAGAAGCGGAAAGAGACTTCCAGACATTTTGTCTTTGGTAGTGTGTCTGGTCCCTAGATGGTTCTAGGGCATAAAAGGGGCCCCTGGACTTTCCACAGTTGCCTGCTCCCACTGTTTTTCATGATCATGATAGAAATTGAGTTTATCATCTAAATCTTCACATCCTCAAGAATATTACTGTTTTGTATTAGGGTTGATAAACAGCCTTTTCTAACGTACAGGCATAACCTCACTAATATGGCAGGGCAGGTTCAAGACCACCACTTTAAAGCAACTGTGGCCTGGAAGGGAATCATGGCCTTTTTTTTTTGCTAACGCATATAAAAGCCTAAGAACATATTGATTCTATCATTTATTAAGTATGAAATAGTGCTAGGTCCAAGAAAAGGAGCAGAAATAAAAATAATTTTTAAACTTGCCAGAATATAAGACTGAGACACGAAGTGCAGAACTGCTGTAAACAGACTGAGCACAGGTAACAAAATGTATAATTGAAAAGTGCCACATTAGCAAAGGATTTCCACTCTGGGAGAAAAGGTGGCATATAAATATGATAAATAAATTCTTAACCTGGGGTCTGGGGAGCCCTGGGGGCTCACGTAGCCCTCACAGGTGGTCCTTAAAACTTTGCAGCTAGTTACCAATAGCTGCAGGAGCAACAGGGGTTTGCCCGAAGACATCCGGTGTCTGAGTGGGGATTGGAATCATAGGGCCTTTCCGCACTACACTGCTATTATTCCACTTTCAACATCCTCTGGGATTTTCAGTTTACTGAGAATTCTAAATGCCCCTCCCTGAATTGCGAACCCCAGAATTCCATACAATTTTGAAAATGGAATATTAGCACTGTAACAGTGTATGCAGAAAGGACCCTAGTCTCCAGAAGCATTTAATTAATAAATATTTGAATATTGAAATCTAAATTGAAACATTTAAGTCTTGAGTTAAGTCTTGGGGGTCTGTGGCAACAAATTAAATTTACAGGGGGTCCCAGTAAAGAAAAGCTTAAGAAACTCGGTTCTCAACCAAAGTGCCTTGAAACAAGATATGCCTGTATTGGGGATTTAAAAGTAATTGGAAGAGCAGGAATCTCCGTTCTGAAGGAAAAGGCAAGATGTAGATGAGGATGAATGAGACTAGTAGTATTACAGAAGTGTCCAGAACTGCCAGAACAGAAGAGAAATTATAGTTGTGTGCTGAACTGAAACACTCCCAAGGCCTAGATAAGTTACTTTTGGGGGCTACAACCCTCAGAATCCCCCGACCAGCCTGGTGGATTCTAAGAGTTGTCGACCCTAAACATAACTTCTCCAAGCTTAGAGTAATACACATGGCCATCTATGAAGGGGGAACAGGACCTGTGTTTTAATTTATGCAGTCAGCCTTCCACATCTTTGCGCTTGACTTTCACATATTTGATTACTGGCAAGTTTCTCCAACCTCTGCCCTCTCACCTCCGGCACTTCTTTTCTAGGGGAACATTCCTTCTTGGCGGCTCCGATCAGGCCACCCAGCCCTCTGGTCCTCTTCCTCCTTCTTCACCAGCTACTCCCTGGCCAGCTAAGGAAGGCTCTCGGCCCGATTTCTCAGTGCCAAAAACCCTCTCTGGATGCCCAAGGAAGGAGATGCAGGAGAGAGGAAATATGGAGACTCCATGCCAACCCACCCCATTCCCTGGTCCTTTCCCTAACCGAGGCTATTTCCGCACTGGACTGTTATAGCACTATTATTCCACTTGCAACATCCTATGGAATCCTGGGGTTTGCAGTTTTTGCAAACTGCAAACCCCAGGATTCCATAGGATGTTGTAAGTCAGTGGTTCTCAACCTGTGGTTCCCCAGATGTCCATGGACTTCAGCTCCCAGAAGCCCCAGCCACTATGGCCAATGCTCAGGGCTTCTGGGAGCTGAAGTCCACAAACATCTGGGGACCCACAGGTTGAGAACCACTGTTGTAAGTGGAATAATAGTGCTATAACAGTCCAGTGCAGAAATGGTCCTGGTTTGGACCCTGGGTGCCTGCTCTCCCCACCACGCCTCGACCGCCTTCCACGCAGATGCACATGCACTGATATTTGAGCTTTTCCCACTTTTGTGAGGGTCCCATGTGGGGTCCTGTATCCAACTGTATTCTGTCTTTCCACCAAAAGAGGCACACCGAAGGGTTAATAGAAATAAAATACAACTTACGAACAAAATCGTAATAAAAACATAAGGCAAAGGGCCTTTCTGCACTAGACTGTTGTAGTGCTATTATTCCACTTTCAACCTCCTATGGAATCCTGGGGTTTGCAGTTTCGGGAGGGGCCTTGAGAATTCCCAGCCGAAGAGCTCTTGGGCCTCAGGAAACTACAAACCCCAGCATTCCACAGGAGGTTGTAAGTGGAATAATAGCACTTATAACAGTGTAGTGTGGAAAGGGCCAAAGACAAATAAGGAGAGGGTGTAAAATGACCTTGCTGCACCACTGGATGGAGCTTCCCGTGGGATCGAGGCACCCAAGTAAAGGCTATAGAAAAAGAGATGAATCCAATAAAAAAGGTTATATTTTCCTTTCTAGAGAGGGGGAAGGAAAACAGCAGGCAGAGTGGTGTAGTGATTTGGGTTTGGGGCTAGGACTCCAGGCAACCTGGGTTCAGATCCTGCTCAGCCATGCAAGCCCACTGAGTGACCTTAGGCTGGTCCCAAACTCTCAGCCTCAGAGGAACGCTCGTCTGAAGAAATCTTGCCAAGAAAATCCAACGATAAGGTCACTGTAAGTCAAAAATGACTTGAAGTCACATAACAACGATAGGAAAAGGTTCCGAAGTTTTCTTCCTTTCATGGAAGGTTGGGGACAGGTTTGAGTTATCAAGGATTTTTGTTTGTTTGTTTGTTTTCTAAACACCTCCAAGCCAAGCTTTTCCAACCAAGATTGTACCAGCAGCTGTGATGTCAGGAGACAAAACTGATTCTTCTCCAATTCTTAAGTCTGAACAGCCTTTGTGAAGAGGACTTTATTCCTCAGAAAAAAAGTGTTTGGTGACTGCAGCTCTGCAGTCAGGGTACACAGGATGCTGGGATTTTGCATAGAGCTCTTGGCAGAATTTTTTCTTTTGTGTTGCTGAAACAACTTGCGTTGCTTGCCAAACTGAACCAAGATTATGGTATACTAAAGCCATTTCATAGAATCATAGAATCACAGAGTTGGAAGAGACCCCAGGGGCCATCCAGTCAAACCCCCTGCCATGCAGGAACACACATTGAAGCATTCCCAAAAGATGGCCATCCAGCCTCTGCTTACAAACCTCCAAAGAAGGAGACTCCACCACACTCCCAGGCAGCATATTCCACTGCCGGATATCTCTGACCGTCAGGAAGTTCTTCCTGAGGTTCAAGTGGAATCTCTGTTCCTGCAGTTTGAATCCATTGCTCCTTGTCCTAGTCTCTGGAGCAGCAGAGAACAAGCCCACTCCCTCCTCAACATGACATCCCTTCAAATATTTAAACATGGCTATCATGTCCCCTCTTAACCTTCTCTTCTGCAGACTAAACATACCCAGCTCCCTAAGCTGTTCTTCATAGGGCATGGCTTCCAGAGTCTTCACCATTTTGGTCACCCTCCTCTGGACACACTTCAGCTTGTCGACATCCTTCTTGAACTGAATGCTGGGTTCTACTCCACTGTGAGGTGGAAGAAACTGAAGAAAGCCAGCGTGGTACAGTGGTTTGAACATTAGACTGGCACACTGGTGAACTATGATTCAAGTCCCTGCTTAGCCATGGAAACAAGTCACATTCTCTCAGCTTCATAGAATCATTGAATCATAGAAATGTAGAATTGGAAGAGACCCAGGGGCCATCCAGTCCAACCCCCTGCTATGCAGGAACACCCTCAAAGCATTCCCGACAGATGGCCATCTAGCCTCTGCTTAAAAATCTCCAAGGAGGAGAGTCCACTACGTCCGAGGCAGCGATTCCACTCGGACAGCCCTACCTCAGGAGGTTCTTCCTGAGGTTCAGTGGACTCTCCTTTCCTGCAGCTTGAATCCGTTGCTCCTTGTCCTGGTCTCTGGAGCAGCAGAAAACAAGCCCTCTCCTTCCTCTACATGGCATCCCTTCAAATATTTAAACATAGCTATCATGTCCCCTCTTAACCTTCTTTTCTGCAGACTAAACATACCCAGCTCCCTAAGCTGTTCTTCATAGGGCATGGCTTCCAGAGTCTTCACCATTTTGGTCACCCTCCTCTGGACACACTTCAGCTTGTCGACATCCTTCTTGAACTGAGGTGCCCAGAACTGGACACAGTATTCCAAGTGAGGCCTAACAAGTGCAGAATAGAGTGGTATCATTACCTCCCTCGATCTAGACATCATACTCCTATTGATGCAACCAAGAATCGTGTTGGCTTTCTTGGCTGCTGCATCACACTGCTGACTCATGTTCAGCTTGTGCTCTGCCAAGACTCTTGGATCCCTTTCATACATACTGCTATCCAGCCACGCATTCCCCATCCTATATTTGTGCATTCCATTTTTCCTGCCTAAGTGCAGGACCTTACATTTCTCTCTTTTGAAATTCATTTTGTTAGCTTTGGCCCAGCTCTCCAATCTGTCAAGGTCGTTTTGAAATTTGATCCTGTCCTCTGGTGTATTTGCAACCCCTCCCAGTTTGGTATCATCTGCAAATTTGATCAGCATGTCCTTTTCCTTCTTCCAAGTCATTGATGAAGATGTTGAATAGCGCTGGGGCCAGGACAGAACCCTGTGGCACCCCGCTAGTCACTTCTCTCCAGGACGAAAAGCAGCCATTGGTGAGCACCCTTTGGGTTTGGTTGGTCAAGCAATTACAAATCCACGTAACAGCAGCCATGTCCAGCCCGCATTTTACTAACTTCTTTGCAAGAATGTCATGGGGAACTTTGTCAAAGGCCTTACTGAGGTCAAGATATGCTCTGTCTACAGCATTCCCTTCATCTATCAAGCTTGTAACCCTGTCATAAAAAGAGATAAGATTAGTCTGGCATGACTTATTTCCGAGAAATCCATGCTGGCTTTTAGTGATTACAGAATTGCTTTCTAAGTAATTACAAACTGATTGTTTAATGATCTGCTCTAGGATCTTTCCTGGAATTGATGTCAGGCTGACCGGCAATAATTATTTAGGGCCTCTTTTTTCCCCTTCTTGAAGATGGGGACAACATTTGCCCTCTTCCGGTCTGCTGGGACTTCTCATGTTCTCCAAGAGTTCTGAAAGATTATTGCAAGTGGTTCAGAAATGACTTCTGCCAGTTCTTTTCATATCCTTGGATGTAATTAATCTGGCCTTGGAGACGTGAATTCATCTAGCTTAGCCAGAAATTCCAGTACTGCTCTACTTATTCTGTGCTGCATTTCCCTCGCTTCCTCACCTGCTCCCCATGCCCCAGGTTGGGTACTTCTATCCTTTTGGGAAAAAACTAAGGCAAAGAAGGTATTGAGCAGTTCTGCCTTCTCACTTTCCACCTGTTATTAATTGGTCATCTTCTCCAAGCAGTGATCCTATCATTTCCTTGTTTTTCCTTTTGCTGCGGGCATATCTAAAAAAGCCCCTTTTATTGTTTTTAATATCTCTGGCAAGCCTGAGTTCATTCTGCGCTTTAGCTTTTCTGAGCTTCTCCCTACATCTCCTGGCTATTTGCTTGAATTCCTCTTTGGTGGTTTCACCATTATTTCTGCACCACATTGTTATAGCGCTATTCTTCCACTTTCAACATCCTGTGGAATTCTGGGATTTGTAGTTTATGGAGAATTCTAAATGCCCTTCCCTAAACTGCAAACCCCAGGATTCCATAGGAGGTTGAAAGTGGAATAGCGTGACTTGTGAGTCCTGTCCGAAAGACCAAAGACTTCAGAAACTTCCACAAACAGGTGAATTGCCTCTCTGCACTGTTTGACATTTCTTAAAAAATATGTCCATTTTTCAAAAGCAGAAATGTAAACTTCCAGCCGGTTCCCAGTTTGGCTTTTTACATTTTGGGGGTTATTTATATTTTTTTCTGTCTGGCTCCTGGAGCTGGGGAGCCAGTACGTCAAACCTTCTACTCTTGACCCCTTCCTAAATGGCAAATGTATATTAATTCCTAACAACAAGTTTCCTGGAGTAAAATGGTGGCATGAGGCATTTTGTTACCACCATGTGAATATTCAGGCAACTTAGACTGATAGAAGAGAAAATAGATTCATTTGATTAAAATTTTTCAACAAGAAAAATGTCCTAAATTCCTCTGAAAGTAAATACACAACAAACTGAGGCCATTTCCTTACTAGACTGTTATAGTGCTATGATTCCACTTTCAACATCCTATGGATAGGATCCTATGGATCCTATTTATCTGGCCCCTCCCGAAACTGCAAACCCCAGGATTCCATAGGATGTTGAAAGTGAAATCATAGCGCTATAACAGTCTAGTGCAGAAACGGCCTGAGCGTTGAATAAATTTTTTAAATTTTTGATGTCAGAGTCAGAACTGGTACTTTTCTAACACACAATATTGCTTTTCTAACACCCAACTCTGGCTCCACAGCTGTGCTGCAGATGCTTGATCCTGCACGAACATCTGGGTCCATCGGCCCCTCCCTAAACTGCAAACCCCAGCATTCCATAGGACGTTGAAAGTGGAATCATAGTGCTGTAACAGTCTAGTGCAGAAATGGCCTAAGATTTTGCAGAAGGAGAACATCTAGCAAATGCCATGGAAGGTAGGTGAATTCTAGGGCCATTTCTGCACTACGCTGTTATAGTACTATTATTCCACTTTTAACATTCTGCAGAATCCTGAGGTTTGTAGTTTCCTGAGGCCCAAGAGCTCTTTGGCTGAGAATTCTAAAGGCCCCTCCCTAAACTACAGATCCCAGGATTCCATAGGATGCGGAAAGTGGAATAATAGCACTATAGCAGTGTAATATGGAAATAGCCTGGGTCTAGGAATTTAAGATGAAAAGAATAATTTAGAAGACTAAAAAAAACAATAAATCTATAAATTGGTGTATCACTTAAAACCAGACCATTTAAAACCAGTTAAAGCAATTAAAAGCAATGCTGGCCCCTTCCCACATGCAATTTGGAATAAAAATGGATGAGGCCCCAAAGGCTTTCCCTGAAAGCCGTGTATTGACTTAACATTGCAGCGACACCCATCTAGATGCCCACTGAGCCGTTACTCCTTTCTCCCAGACTGGTGTGGCATTCCCAATCTGATCAGGTGTCCTGTCTTTCCCACGCGGCTTTGCCTCCCCCTGTGACAACACCACCTTTGTATAAATGGGTGAGCGTTTTCAAGGTTTATTTATACCCCTTAATAATTTTATGGTAGTGTGCTTTCTGCCTTACTTTATATCGTGTTTACAACTCAAGCTGCATCGGCATTTGCAAAGATGAACTGTAACAGTTATTAAGATGACAGAATAAAGTTGTGTGTCAGATATGGGACAGGTAACTCCCTGCTCAGAAACAGTTCGATAATATCTTTAGACTTTCATAAAAGGCACAATTATCATACAACAGCCCTTTGGTTAAACTCCCACCAAAGACTTAACCCCCAATCTAGGACCACTTCCGCACGAGGCTGTTATAGCACTATGATTCCACTTTCAACATCCTAGGGAATTGCAGTTTCAGGAGCGGCCAGCTGGTGACTCTCCTATTCACTGCTCAAGGTGCCTCCCCCTCCAGAACTCCAAGGAGTGGGAAAGGCCCACCAAGCCAGGAGTGGCTCAAAAGTTAAGCCCTCCAGCAGTCGCTGATCAGGCAGCCCTGCAGCTCGGCTTGCAGCTGCTTGGGAGAGGTGGCGAGGCATTGCAGGGTTAAACCCACTGAGTTGAGCTTCCCAGAGTGGATGAAGGAAGCCATTGGGGAGAGGAGGAGAGGTGGGTGGGCTGCCCGCCAGTTTTATGGGGAAGGTCACCATTTCCCCTTCCTTCCCTCCTTCTGCAGAGGGGAGGAGGGCGAGCAAGGAGGGAGGTGTGGAGTTTGGCCTGTGCGAGAGTGCGCGTGTGGCTGCAGCGGTGCCACAAAGTCGGTAAGAGGAGGAGGCGCGCACGGGCTTTGTCACTCTTGTTCTGAATTGCTTGGTGAACAGGGGAGCTAGATGTGGGGCTGACCCATAGCTCTGGGGAGGAAGGTGGAACTTCTTTTATTTTAATAATTTTGCAAGCCCCTGTCTTTGCAGCAATGTTGTGAGGTGCTGCAAACGAGGACAAATGCTCTGGAAACTGAACAGTATCCTTGGTTTCCCCTCTCCACAGTTCTGGGAGTTTCTCCAGTGGAAGGGGGTCTTGGGAAACTGGACCCATTTCTGCACTACACTCGTACAGTGTGATTATTCCACTTGCAACATCCTATGCAATCCTGGGGTTTGCAGATTCAGCCCCTCCCAAAACTGCAAACCCCAGGATTCCATAGGATGTTGCAAATGAAATAATAGCGCTATAAGAGTGTAGTGCGGAAATGGCCCAGGTTGGGCAGAGTTCCCTTTTGCCCCCAAGAAAGAGGGATCCATGGGCTGGTGTTAAGCGAGGCCCTTGTCAGCCTTGGCGTTTTGGATTTCAGCTCCCAGAATGCCCCTGTCAGCCTGACCAAGGGGCCAGGATTGTGGGAGTTGGAGTCTGAAACCTCTGAAGCACCAAAGTTGGAAAATGGGTGGACTGGGAGATTGGACTGCCCCCTCTCTTTCCACACTGTGCCATTAGTAATGCTGTGGTACCACTTGTACTGTCACGGCCGCTTCCTCCAGATTCCTGGGATTGGTAGTTCGGAGAGGCGCTAGAGCTCTCCAGCAGAGAATCCTAAGCACAGTGCCTGCAACTACACTGCGGCGTGGTCTAGGGAGTTGAGTGCTGGGGCTGTAGGGTGGAACGGTGGTTGCCTGGGGTTTAGTTGCTGACCCACCAACTCCCTTTTCAGGGTGGTGTTAGATTTTAAGCCCACCAGGAGAAGAATCCTGAAGGTTGCTGGGTCAAAATTAAATACAACTAGTGTAATTACTTGGCTTTGCCTGGGATTTTTTTTTTTTAATAGGTAATACATGTTAGAAACATTTGAGATCCTGTGTCTCTAATTCCTCAAACTGTCTTGCCCAGTACCTGTAACTTTTCCCCATATTCCCCAATCCAATCTGTAGTCAAATTTATTAACATACAGAGGCTGGGTTCCTGAAGGAATACACTGCCCTCCTGCTTGCTGCTAGGCCCCATCTCCATAGCAACCAGCCTATTCCCAAGAGTTAGCTGGCTGAGAATTCTAAAGGCCCCCTCCCTAAACTGCAAACCCCGGGATTCCATGGAATCTTTTTAGTTAGCCAATCCTATGAGGTCTTTGCCTGACACAGAAAAACAAACATATAAACTTCAACTTTTATATAGTAGATGATACAATAAAAACTAGTTATGTGGTCAGCAGCAGGTGCTTAGAACATGCACAGAGTGCTGTAACACTAGAGACAAGGAGACACTCGAAGAAGAACCTGATAAGGAATGAATAAATATGCAGCCAGTCCAGCTGTGATGGACTTCTAAAGAGAGGATTCGGGGAGCTTCTCCTCTTTTACTAGGACTTGCAGAGACCAGGGTTTATAGAGTCACAGAGCTGGAAGAGACCACAAGGGCCATCTAGTCCATCCTCCTGCCATGCAGGAATACAGCATCAAACCGCACCCAACTGATGGTCATCCAGCCTCTGTTTAAAAACCCTCAATGAAGGAGACTGCCACACTCCCAGGCAGCATATTCCACTGTCAAGTTACTCTTACCATCAGGAAGTTCTTCCTAAAATTTAGATGGAATCTCTTTTCCTGAAGTTTGAAGCCATTGCTCTGTGTCCTAGTCTCTGGAGCAGCAGAAAACAGGCTTGCTCCGTTCTCCATATGACATCCCTTCAAATATTTAAACAGAGCTATCATGTCACCTCCTAACCTTCTCTTCACCAGGCTAAACGTCCTCAGCTCCAGTGGTTTCCAGGCCTTCCACCATTTTGGTCGCCCTTCTCTGGACACATTCCAGCTTATCCATATCCTTTGTGAACTGTGGTGCCCAGAACCGGATACCGGATTCCAGGTGGGCTCTGATTAAAGCAGAATAGAGGGGTACCATCACTTCCCATGACCTGGACGCTATCAAATCCCTGTTCAGCCCTGGAAATTCACTGGGCGAGTCCCACTCTCTCAGCCTTAGAGGGAGGCATGAGCAAACCACCTCTGAATAAATTTTGTCAAGAAAATCCCCGGAGAAGGTTGTCATAAGTCAGCACTGAATTGAAGGCACATCATAGTAACAGAACTGCAAATCCCAGGCTTCCATTGAATGTAGCGATGACAGTTAAAGTGGAATCATAGAGCTGTAACTGTGCAGCGACGTATCCTTTCGTACTACACATAGCACTATCATTCCACTTTAACTGCCATGACAACATCATACAGTGGAATCACAGAATTTGCAGTTTGGGGAGGGAGTGCTTAGAATTTAAAGCTTTAGTGCTTCATCAGAATACGAATGTAAGGATTCCATAGGATACAGCATTGGCAATTAAAGTGGAATCATACTGCAATAACTATACAATGTGAAAGGCCCTGAGGCCAGGTTAAAGTGGTTGAGTTTTGGAGCAATGACAAAAACAAATTCTCTTTGTGCATATTACTATTTTTGTTATTGTTTTATTTTACAGTCATCCATATATAACCACACCCTGAACCTTAAATTATATGCTAACTTGATCTATATACAAACATACAGACTATACTTACATATATATAGAGGATTTTCAAAATGTGCATCTTTCAACGCTGATACCATTTTACGTAAACTTTGTGCATTTGTGTGAGCTAATGATCGCCATTATTCCGTGGGGCTGAGGTCTTTGAGTCTTCACTCCATTGGATAGCGATGTAAAAGCAGCGTGTGTCGTGATTATACTTCTGGATTGGGACACAGGAAAATCACGTTTTCACTGTGAGATTCATTTGTGACTTTGGACAAGTTTGTCACTCTCTTTTTTTCAACCTGATCTACCTCATAGGGTTGTTATGAGGATAAAGCCTGTAAGGAGGAAGAAGAGTCATAAAAGCCAGTTAGGAGAAAAGGTGGGATGTGACTAATACATTCAGATTCTTTCTTTCTTTTCTTTTCTGCCTGTGTCTGTCTCTAACTCTGTTCCAGGAAAATATCTCTTCCTGTCCTTAACTTCTTGTATAAAAAGATATCCTTCCTGTGGACCCACAGTGCTTTTTCCTAGGACTGAAAATATCCCACTGATTTTGGTGCATCAACTTGAGGATGGGTACATAAATTCAGTCTCAGCATGGCACAGTTGTTGTTGCCTCCTTTTTTGATTTCCAACTGAAATACAACAAAACTCGCATCCAGGAGCTGGGAGAAAGGTCGTCATGAGACACAAAATTATGTCAGAGAAAGGAAGAAGTCCAAATTTGACTCTCCAGGAGTTGGGTGGGCTGGAGCAAGCAGGCCAAGAGCAGAGGCCGCCGGAGGACTCCAGCCAAGCAGGACTGACTTCAGAGAGAGCAAGGAGTGCCTCTCCTGAACCCAAAGCCGGGAATGATCAGAGTTCTGGTAAGAGAGAAGAACCTGGGCAGACAAAGAGTGAACCAGCTGACCGGAGGATGAAATATTTAGATCCTCGTGCAGCATTGAAGGCGGCCCAGTCTCGTAACTCAGGCTGGGGAAAGCCGGAACAGCTGGAATCCGAACCCTGGGAGAATGCCAAGGCTTGTCTGGCCTCTTTGGAGGGAGCGGCAGAGGTGTATCGGAAGTTCAAGGGCCTGGCAGATCTCAGCAGAGATCCTCAGGGGAACTGTGGGAAGATCGAGGTCACAAAGGTGGAGGACCTTCTCCGAGAGGACTTGGTCGCCATGGATGTGCAGCGGACTCTCTTCCGGGAATTCCGTTACCAGGAGGCCGAGGGACCCCGAGAGGCCTGCAGCCGCCTCTGGTACCTTTGCCACCGGTGGCTGAAGCCAGAGAGACACACCAAGGAGCAGATCTTGGAGCTGGTCATTCTGGAGCAGTTCCTGGCCATCTTGCCCTCGGAGCTTCAGAACTGGGTCAAGGCGGGTTGCCCTCGGACCTGCGACCAGGCGGTGGCCCTGGCGGAAGACTTCCCCCCAGCGCAGCAAGAGAGGGCCAGACGTCTGGAACGGGAGGTAAGAGGGTGTGCTTGGGGCAGTCCTAAGGGGGTAACATTTGCGTTGTTTATTTTGTAATTCTTTACCTCCCAGGCCAGTGGCCCTTGTGAGGAACTCTCTTAATCCCATCATAGCTGTCAGAAGTGAACACTTAATAGTTGACACTTCACGTTTGCTCGGGTTAGGGGTGCAGGAGCCTTCCAAAAGTGGAAAATGCAAATATCAAAATTGTGTGTGTCTCTGTGGGATGGGGGTCTGAGGGCTGGTGGGGGAAAAGGCACCCAGGGTCCAAACTAGGTCGGGGAAAGGAGAGGGAAAGGAGGTGAGTTGGCGTGGCAGCCCTATACTTCTTCTCTCTTGCCCATCTCCTTCCTTGGGTGTGTGAGAGGCATCCAGAGAGGGTTTGTGCTGCTGAGAAACTGGTCTGAGAGCCTTCCTTAGCTGGCTAGGCAGCGGCTGGTGGAGGAGGAGGAGGAGGACCAGAGGCAGGTTTTTAAAGGGCTGCGTGGCCTGATCAGAGCCGACACAAGGGAAGGCTTCCCCAGAAAAGAAGCAATTGAGATGTGGGAGAAGAGGTTGAAGAAACTTGCAGATAACCAAATCCATGAAAACTAAACCCACAAATGGGAAGGCCCAACTGTAGACTTATCCCAAAAATTTGCCACTACTGTGATGACCCTGTCCTGTTGTGGCATCAAACAGGGGGTCCTTCTAGATGGTTTCTGTATGAGCATTTATTCATCTAATCTCCCCAACACTCACTGCTGTCACCATAGACACCGTGTGTCTGAACTCAAGCTTTTCAATGTCCCTTGTATAATGTTCTCAGAGATACAGGTATATAATACACTTATATTAGAATAATAATAATAATAATAATATTTATTTATATCCCGCGTCTCCCAACGGACTGATACGGGTTGAGTATCCCTTAGCCAAAATGCGTGGGACCAGAAGTGTTTCGTATTTCTGAATTTGTAGAATCTTGGAATATCTAGATTTGTGTATACATCATAAGTTATTACTTCTTTGAGGATTTTGTATTTGCTGTATGGGCAACACAGCTACCCCTGAATACGTTTCTGTGATTCCACTTGGACTGAATCATAGACCTGTAAGAGACCACAAGGACCATCAAGTCCAACCCCTTCCTGTGGAGGAATACACCATTAAAGTATTTCCTATAGACGGCCATCCAGCCTCTGTTTAAAAACTTCCCAAAAAGGAGAGTCCACCACACTCCCAGGCAGCAGATTCCACTGTCAAACTGCTCTTGCTGTCAGGAAGTTCTTCCTAATGTTTAAGTGGAATCTCTTTTCATGAAGTTTGAAGCCATTGCTCCATGTCCTAGTCTCTGGAACAGCAGAAAACAAACTTGCTTCATCCTCCATATAACATTTCTTTATGTCACCTCTGCTTTGGCTGTATCCTGTGGAATCCTGGGTTCTGCACTTTAGGGAGGACAGTTGAGCGTTCTTAGCCAGGGAGTGCCTCACCAAACTAGAAATCCCAGGATTCCATTGCATGCAGCTGTGGCAGCTAAAGTAAAATCATAGTGCTATAATTCTGCAGTGTAAATGGGCCCTTAGGGACATTTGTGAATTAGAACTTATACATTCCAATCCTAAATTAATAAGTGGGATAGGAGTTGTGTGGGTCTCCAAAGGCTGTTGGACAGCAACTCCCAGCAGGTCTTACCATTGGGTATGGGGCTAGATCTGCTGGGAATTGTTTGTTCATCTCTCAGATCCTTAGTCTCTCTCTCCAGCCTTGCATCTCATATACAACAGAAATAGTGAACGAATGAGACACAAGGCTGGAGAGAGACGTGAAGCAGGAGACAGACGCCAAGATCTGTAAAATAGTGGGAGGCAAGAACTTGTGCCAAGCAATATGCCATTCCTTCCATTCAACAGAATCTGAGTCAGACAATTTAGATCGCCACCTTTTGGGGTGCCTTAAGGGTAGGTTATTGTCCTCATGGAGATGTTTAGTGGTTGGAATTTTTTTTAAATTAAAACACCAATTTTAAATACATAAAACAAAGGGAATATACATATACATATACAGAAGGCAATATATAACACTGATCACAATGATCACAATGACAAAACAACACTAACAAAAATAACCTATTCTAAAAAGGCAAAATTAATCTAATGGAAGAAAAGGTGCCGAAAATGTGTATATGTGACTTCCAGCCCTCCCAGGTGATGGTTATAAGATATACTGGAATACTGTATATACTTCCTCAACATTGTGTACGGCAGCGGTTCTCAACCTGTGGGTCGTGACCCCTTTGGGGGTCGAACGACCCTGTCAGAGGGGTTGCCTAAGACCATTGGAAAATACGTATTTCCGATAGTCTTAGGCTCCATTCCCTCCTCAATGGTGATGCGCAAGCGCGAGCCATACACTCGCATCCTCCTGCGCGTGCGGCTGCATGCGCTCCCGCCAAAGGGGGCAGGAGGATGCAAGTGCGTGGCTCGCGCCTGCCTCTACCGCACGTTACCTTATTGCGGAGGTGGGGGGTGACCTCTTTCGCTGCTCCTTCGTTCCGCAGCTGGCTTCCTGGTCACGCGACCGCCCCACCCCTTCCTTCCACAGTGCAGCCTGGGAGTTGTAGGCTGCGCTGAGGGAGGAAGGAGCAGAGCGGTCGCGTGACCAGGAAGCCAGCTGCGGAACGAAGGAGCAGCGAAGAGAACGCCTCACGCAAGAACCTGCTTGTGCGAACGGCTGCCCCCCACCTCTGCGATAAGGTAATGTGTGGAAAAGGCCCAGGAGTGGTGGTGCGCAAGCGCGAGCCACGTGCTCGCGTCCTCCTGCCCCCTGTTCAGGAGGGACTGAAATCACTCCCCTTCTCCGCTACTGGGAGAACCTCCTGTCTGACAGGCCAGCTTGGGGGGGCAACGGCAGCACGGGGGGCAGGCCCCCTCCTCGCCATGGCCCCTGCCCCACTCGCCATGGAGGGGGGTGCTGCAGAAGGGCCGGAGGGCCGCAAGGCAGTGCTTTTCTGGGGGGGTGAGCTGCACCCGGAGCAAAAGACAAAGGCGCTGGGATTCCTCCCCCCGGCCAGGGTCGACACTCTGGAAACTTTCCCCACACTGCCCCCCCGCGGAAATGAGAGCGAAGCAGAATCAGAGCCCAGGGGGGTTCTCGGAGTTCTTTCCCAGGGGAGACGTGCGGCTCCTCTTCCCTCCCTGCCTGCCCCCCTGTTCCTGGCCGGCGAGGCGGCCTTTGCCGGGGGGGAGAGGCATTGTAAATAATAAATAAATAATTTTATGGTTGGGGGTCACCACAACATGAGGAACTGTATTAAAGGGTCGCGGCATTAGGAAGGTTGAGAACCACTTGTGTACGGGAAGCCCCCACCTTTTAACTCCCTGTTATCGGATGATTCGCTCTTTTGATGCTTCCAAATTAAGGACAAGTTCCATTAATTCGATGGGGATTCTATTCTTTCATCTGTTCTGCTTGCCTACGGAAGCTCGCTTGGAACCACTTGCATGTACACGCCACTTGCCAAGTGAGCTGAGAGGAGGAAAAAAGGTGCCAAGCCGGCTGAAAGACGTTGCAAGCAGCGTACATGTGGCTGGTACCAAGTGAGCCTCTCTAAGTCCTTTGTGCTCCCTACAGTACCGTACAGTATATGGGTTATGCTTTTTAACTAATTACGTTTTCTGACAGTGCTCCGATCCCTAACCTGTCAGGTAAGCGAGACAAGCTTATAAATACTTACGCTATTGTAACTATAAACTACTAACCTTGAAAACCCCAAACTGAAATTCTCACCCAGGGATTTCTCAAAGAAACAATCTTAGAATCATAGAAGAGTTGGAAGAGACCCCAGGGGCCATCCAGTCCAACCCCTTGCTATGCAAGAACACCCATCAAAGCATTCCCAACAGGTGGCCATCCAGCCTCTGCTTAAAAACCTCCAAAGAAGGAGACTCCACCGCACTCCACTGAGTGTATTCCACTGCCGGACAGCTCTGACCATCAGGAAGTTCTTCCTGAGGTTCAGGTGGAATCTCTTTTCCTGCAGCTTGAATCCGTTGCTCTTTGTCCTAGTCTCTGGAGCAGCAGAAAGCAAGCCTGCTCCCTCCTTGACATGACATCCCTTCAAATATTTAAACATGGCTATCTTGTCCCCTCTTAACCTTCTCTTCTGCAGACTAAACATACTCAGATCTCTAAGTCTATCCTCATAGGGCTTCATGGCTTCCAGACCCTTCACCATTTTGGTCACCCTCCTCTGGACACGTTCCAGCTTGTTGATATCCTTCTTAAATTGAGGTGCCCAGAATTGGACACAGTATTCCAAATGAGGTCTAACCAATGCAGAATAGAAGGGTATTATTACTTCTCTTGATCTAGACACCATAACCCTATTGGTGCAACGAAGAATCGCATTGGCTTTTTTGGCTGCCGCATCACATTACTGACTCATGTTCAGCTTGTGATCTACCAAGACTCCTAGATCCCTTTCACACATACTGCTATCCAGCCACCCATCTCCCATCCTTCATTTTTTCTGCCTAAGTGCAGGACCTTACGTTTCTCTCTGTTGAAATTCGTTTTGTTCATTTTGTTGTTCATTTTGAAATTCATCTTCATGTTCCAATCTTTCTTAAATTTACTCAGCGATCCAAGAAAGTCAGTTTGCCCAAATCGAACAATTTAATCATACAGTCTTTTTGAGATGGAATAGCTGGATCTTTCCACCTCTGACCACAGAGTAGTCTGGCAGCTGTAATCACTGGTTGGATTTGATGCCTCTACGGGTCCCTCTTCACCATGATTCTAAGATCTGGATGGCTGGTGGTTGAGAACCATTATCATCGAGAAAGGTTTTGGTTCTGCAGCTATTTGGGACTACAACTCCCACTGTCCCTTACCCTTGACCGTCCAGGTTGGGGTAAATCCAAAAGCCCCACCAGAGCTCTAAGATCTGAAAGGGAAGGCTTTCTCTTGGTCCCACTATGATCCCAGGCTTGATGGAAAGTCTTCTCAGTAGCTGCTCCTGCACTGTGGAACTGTATTCCGCAGGGGGCTAGGCTGGCCCCTTCCCTGCTTTCCTTTCACTGGCAGGGAAAAACATTTCTTTTGCAGCAGACCTTTATTGGATGAGCAGAAGCACATTTTCTACTTATTTATTAGCTGTTCTTAAAATGTATTGTTAGTTTTATAATTTCATGTTTTTTAAAGTTTTTAATTGTTTAAATGCGTTTTGATTCAATACATAAATAAAATAAATTTGTGATGGGCTGCAGATTCTGTATCCATCCAATGGGACCATTGGATAAAGAACCTCAGACCTCCTTTCGATGTTGGTGAACTGCAGCCCCCAGCAGCTTCATCCAGCATAAGGATCTTAGGAGCTGCAGACACTCAGCATCTAGAGGTCTTCACTGGGTCTCCACCTGACCCACTCCAGACCCTGGACTGGGCAGATTAAAATGTTTAGAAAAATGGTTCTTAAACTTTTCTTTATTGGGGACTCCCCTGTAAATATAATTTGTTGCCAGAGATTCCCTAAGACTTAACTCAAGATTTAGATACTTAAATTTCAATTTAAATAGTCAGTTATTTGTTTAAATATCTATCTATTTATTAAACATTTCGGGAGGCTAGGATTCAAATCCCTGCCCAAACCACTGGGTGACCTTGAGCAAGTCCCTGTTGCTGCTGCAGCTGTTGGTATCCAGCAGCAGCGTTTTGCAGACCCTCCTTAGGGGTTTTGTGGACCCCTAGGGATCCCTGGACCCCAGGTTAAGAACCATCGGTTTAGAAAAAGCCTAATGTTAGGGTGGGTAAACAAACCATACCTCATTGTATCCCCAGGTGGACACGGAGCTGAACTGAACCTTCAGACACAAAGTAGGAAGAAAGGAAAGCAAAATAAAGAAAACACACACACAAAATAACTTTGACCAAAGGATCCCCCCCCCAGTATCAAAACTGCGTTCGGTATTGCCTACTAACAGTAGTGATCCAGAAGGATGTTTTTGTTCTTCAGGCTTCCCTTTTTATACCATTTTTGTGCTTACATAAAATAAAAGATTCATGCGTCAGCATTAGCAGAAACAGTTTGTACAAGTGTTATATTTTATCTGACCGTTAACGTTCCCACGTCTGCATGTTCCAGTCAACATCCTGGGCCATTCCCAAAGACAAAACTGACGCTAGCAGTGTCCTTCCCTTCTGCACACACCAACCACTGACGTGTACTAGGCAGAACAAACGATTCTAAAGGTTGTTTGATGAGCCCTTAGTGTCCAAATACTAATCAATACCAAGTGTTAATTCTATAGAACGTTACCGAATACCAAATTTCAAGCCTAATACTACCACCTCTAACCCAATTCATCGGTGGTGGTTGAGGTGGCTTCTTGGGAGACCCTGGAGGCTGTTTTAAGTGTGGGCATCAAACTCTCTCCTCCCTTTCATCGGGCTTTGTTCCTCTGTTAAGTTTGGCTGCTGTTTTTCAGGGGCCAGGACTGATCCAGGAGGTGGGTTTGAGCTTCCCCGGGGCTGAACAGCCTCAGGAGTGCAACCCAGGAGAGAAACCACTTTGTCCGGAGGTCAAATGCAAAGATGTTGCTGAGTCTGATTCAGACGGTAAGCATTCTCTTCTGAGTTTTTTACTTGGTGATCTTGTGTGTGGGTATTTTTGGAGGTGGGGAGGGTGCTTGGTGCTGTTGGGTTCCAAGCCCCCTCAGCTCCAGTGGTCAGGAATGATGGGACTTCTAATCCAGAAACCAAAAGGCCACGTGTTTCCCACTGCTTGTAAATAGAAATTTTGGAACATCTGATTAAATGGATTGGTATTTGATTCAAGATTGAGAGAAGGACAAGGTTTTTCACACAATGGCCCATACAGTTATGGAATTCTCTACTGTGAGGTGTGGTGGCGGCCATTAGTTTGGATGTTGTTGCCTTTTTAAAGAATGGAAGACAATTCATGGAAGAGCAGACAAGCAGATGATGGAGACAGCTTGTTTTTTGCTCCCAAAGCAAGGAACTCAAATCACAAGAAAGGCAGGTCCAAGTAAACATTAGGAAGAACTCCCAGAGGGTAAGAGCTATTTGACAGTGTGATAGACTTCTTAAAAAGTGGTGGACTCTACTTCATTGGAGGGTTTTGAGATAGGTTGGTTGGCTGCATCTCAGGGTTGCATTAGCAGTGGATTCCTGCGTGGGCAGCAGTTGAACAGTTTGGCCCTGTGGCCGTTTCCTCACTACACTGTTATAGTGCTATTATTCCACTTTCAACCTCCTGTAGAATTCTGGGGTTTGTAGTTTCCTGAGGCCAAAGAGTTCTCTGGCTGAGAATTCTAAATGCCCCTCTCTAAACTGCAAGCCCCAGGATTACACAGGATATTGAAAGTGGAATAATAGCATTATAACAGGGTAGTGCGGAAATGGCTTCTGATTCTGTGACTTTTTAAAATTAATGGCTATTAGTCATGGTGGCTAATACCTCCAGAATACTAGTTGCAGAGGATGAAAAGGATACTTCATTTTGGATTACAACTCCCAGAGTCCCCCAGCTGCTATGGCCATTGCTTACTGGAAGATGCAAGCAGGAAGGAGCTATTGCGCTCACACATTTTGGAGGTCTTCCTTTGGACTTGTGGTTACCCACTGTGCAGACAGAATGCTCTTCTTGCATTCCTAAACTAGAGGACAAAAGCCTGAACTGCAGGGATGTATGTTGCCAATGGAAGGTGGAACTTTCTGCTGGCCAAGCCAGAGGTGGGTGAATTTGAAAATACAGCTGGCCCTCCATATTTGCAAATTTGACTTTCACAGGTATGATTATTTGTGAGTTTCTCCAATTCCTGCTCTCCTGCACCTCAAGCACTTCTTTTCCAGGGGAAGCTTCTTTCTCAGTGGTTCCAGTCAGGCCGTGCAGTCCTTTAAAAACCATCTGTGGTCCTTCTACTCCTCTATCAGCTGCTACCTCCCCAGCTAAGAATGGATCACAATCCAGTTTCTCAGCACCACAAACCCTCTCCCAATGCCCGTTGACACCCAAGGAAGGAGATGGATGAGAGAGGGAAATATAGGGCCAAGTGCTGACCCACTCTCTTTCCCTGACCTGGGCCATTTCCGCAGTAGGCAGTTATAGCGTGATAATTCCACTTTCAACGTCCTATGGAATGCTGGGGTTTGCAGTTTCGGGAGGGGCCGCCTGTTTTTTCACTACATCAGTTTTCACTTCTGTAAGCCACCCTGAGTTTGGACTGGAGAAAGAGTGGGATACAGCAGACCCTCTGTATCTGTGGGGGTTCCATTCCAGAAACCCCTACAAAGGGGAAAAATCGTGAATGCTTGCATCCTATAGTGTTAAATGGCAGTGATATGCACGTAATGCTTAAATGTTACTTTTTAAATCATCGCGCTATAACAGCCTACTATGGAAATGGCCCTGGTTTGGACCTTGAGTGCCTGTTCTCCGCACCATGCCTTGGCCCCCTTCTCCTCCCACACACACTTTGATAGTTGCAATTTTCCCACTTTTTAAAAAATGTTTTAAATCTTTTTATTCCACAATAAAAGAGACACAAAACCAAAATTGTAACAAAGATCACTACATAAATACATTACAATACATAAATATAACTATGCTATTGTATTGTACAGAATAAAGCAATAGAAGACAAGTAGAAAAATTACATATCTAAAAAAAAAAGAGAGCAAAAGAAAAAAAGCACAAAAAAGATCTTCCCTTATTTTCTCTTCTTGTTTTGTAATTGGTGATGTCATATATAGCGTTTACCAACAATAAATTATCAAAAAGGAATGTAATTCTTTAGAATTCTACCTCTACTTGTTACTTTTTAAAGCTAAAATATGAGATGATTCTTATAACTCAATGTTTTATAAAACATTAATTTCATTTATTTCTTCTGTGAGTGGTCATTACCAAAAGAATCTACCCAAATGAATATAACATTTCCATTATTGCTATAATTATGAGCTTTACTTTATATCCACTTCCTCTATCTCCTTTATTGTTCACTTAAGTTGATAATTATATCTTTAAATCCATCATAGTAACTCCCATATTACATCTTCTCTTCCATCATATAAGAAAAGTTTTAAGCATTTATCCTTAACGTCGCAAATCTACCCCATTTAGATTCTCAAATAGGTGAAATTATATTCCAGTCATCTTTAAACTTTAAACTGTTTAAACTGTGCAATTTCTCCACTTTTGGAAGAGTCCTGTGTGCCTAACCCTAGTGAATGTGGAGGGCTGACTCTGTACAAAGCTGTATTGTACAAGTCCTGACTAGTTGGCTTGGACACAGCTCCGCTATAAATGATGCACTGACTTGACTCGAGATTTGTATATTTTTAATGACTGACTTGCTGCCTTTTGTTCAGTTAACATTAGGCATTCATCCAGAAACCTTATGACTTTGAACAACGCCTCCCTCTCTTTTTGCCCACTAGTCACATGACAGTCTCTTTCAAGCCCAAAATGTGGGTGCATTGCTCAGAGGGGAACAGCAAACGGGTTAGGCAATGGGCTTGAGGTCTGCTCAGCAGCCTGTCCTTGCTGCATATCGGAGGAGCCCCCTAAAATGTTTCCTAAAAGCACAAGACAAGACTTGCCTCCTGAAGTGCAGGGTGCATTTCTCAGAGGGGAACGGCAAATGTGTCAGGCAGCTGGCTTGAGGAGGAAGGATCCTTCCTTCTAAAGTTTTTGAAACTTCAGTACTGGGAAGTAAGAAGGATCCTATTTCCCACTTCCGAAGCTGCAGATGGCAGAATTGCAAATGTGGAGAGCCGACCCTGCGTAAATTGTTAAAACTGAATTTATTTCACTCTATCTGTTCTTTCTGAAATTTTGGTTGAGGTATAAAGTTGGCTTCCAGACTTGAGATTTGACTTGAAAGTATCTTCAAGGACTTGAGACTTGAAGGTAGAAGCTTGAGACTTGACTTGAGGCTTGGAATAAAAGACTTGAATACATCGCTGCTCCCTAGAGAAGTGAGAGTGGTACTCTACTTGCTATTTTTTCTTAGAATCATAGAATAAGAGAGACCCCAGGGGCCATCCAGTCCAACCCCTTGCCATGCAGGAACACACATCAAAGCACTCCCAACAGATGGCCATCCAGCCTCTGCTTAAAAACCTCCAAAGAAGGAGACTCCACCACACTCCGAGGCACCATATTCCACTGCTGGACAGCCCTGACCGTCAGGAAGTTCTTCCTAGGGTTTAGGTGGAATCTCTTTTCCTGTACTTTGAATCCACTACTCTGGAGCAGCAGAAAACAAGCCCATTACCGCAGTCTTTCCTTATGCACTGTGTTGTTTTTATCTGCTCTTTCCCCCCCCCTTTTTTTAACGGTTAAGCTTTCAGCTGCTTTTAATTTTACTCGTAATTTAATTCCATTTTTAACTTTCGTATGATGTGCGGTTTTTTCACTACATCAGTTTTCACTTCTGTAAGCCACCCTGAGTTTGGACTGGGGAAGGAGTGGGATACAGCGAACCCTCTGTATCTGTGGGGGTTCCATTCCAGAAACCCCTACAAAGGGGAAAAATCATGAATGCTTGCATCCTATAGTGTTAAATGGCAGCGATGTGCACGTAATGCTTCAGCATGTCCATGTGCATGTCTCTGATGTTTTAGGTATAAGATGCAATGCTTAAATTCATAGATCCAGGCATTGCTTATATATGGAGGATCAACTGTATGAAGATTGTCCATCTGAACTAGGGATGTGGAGCAGCTGGGACTTAGGGAAGTGATGAGAGCCTGCGCACTGGACCGTTATAGCGCGATGATTCCACTTTCAACATCCTCTGGAATCCTGGGGTTTGCAGTTTTTGCAAACTGCAAACCCCAGGATTCCAGAGGATGTTGAAAGTGGAATCATCGCGCTATAACAGGCTAGTGCGGAAATGGCCAGACTCTTCCCACTGCCATGCTCCTCGACTTCTATTTTATTTTTTAAAAAATGTTATTCCTCCTAATATATTTCTTGAGTTGCATATGGTGGAAGAAAGTCTCTAGGTCACCAGTGCTAGATAGTTATCCTGTATCTTCTAGTTTCATATGGACCTCTCTGCAGAATCTCTGACCAGTTCTGTTGTTGCTTTTGGCATCGGCAGGCAGTAGCAGATATTGAAAACAACAACAGAAATGACCAGAAATTCTGCAGAGAGGTACATATGGCTCTAAATATCCTTGAAGCACCAGATCTCGGAAGCTAAGCCAGGGCCAGCCCTGGTTAGTACTTGGATGGGAGACCACCAACCAAAACCAGGTGGTGCAGGCTATATTTCAGAGGAAGGAGCTGGCAAAACAGCCTCTGAGTATTCCTTGCTGAAGAAAACCATAGAGAAAACTTGAAGGCATACGCACACACAGAGCCTGCAGTGGATCTTGAGGACTAGAAACCCTGGATCTCAGAGGCTGATGTGAGTATCTCTCTTTGTGCCGTGGCTATGGCACTTGCCTTACCTCCGTCCTTGGGCCACTGGTGCCTCCACAGCCACCGTGAGTCTGAGCTCAACCCCTCCGTTGTCCCTGTTGTCCGATTCCCAGATGCACAGGTACATAAGGCAAGAACAATATATTAGACAGGGAAAGTGTTGTTGTTGTTGTTGTACAGAAGCTTAAGGTTACTGAATTGCCAGGTTACTTATGTATTGCTGTCATGTGTCTTCAAGTTGTTTCTGACTTACGGTGACCCAATCACGGAGTTTTCTGGGGCTGAGATCGTGTGACACACCCAAGGTCACCAGTGGGTTTCTGTGGCTGAGTGGGGAATCGAACACTGGTCTCCAGGGATGTAGTCCAGTGCTCAAACCACTACACCACGTTGGCTCTCATTACTTATATATCTCGTCTAACTCTTACTTGACTCTCAACATACCCTTCTTTCCCCAGCCCTTTGTAATCCTGGCTGAACCTGACTTTCCTAACTGACCCCAAAACAAAAACTCCTTCCCTTTACTGTCTCATCTCTCTCCACTCTTGACTGTCCCCTCTCTGACTGGTGTCTCTGAGTCTCATCTCTGACTGCCTGACCCACCAGCCTTTTAAAAATCTCATTTGGACGCTCAGCCAATCAGCCGTTCTATGCTCTCACCCCCCCCCAAACAAACCTTATTACATATCCTGAACATCACACACATAACCGTACTTTAACTTAATTTCCCTATTAAAACAGAAACCCAATTTTTCTTTACAAAAGTCCAGAACATCACGGTTAATCGCTTCCGCTCTAAAAGAAGAAATCCGATCTAAATAAACTGTGGATTTCTTGCTACTAAGATGACAGACATGGCTGCCAGCTTAGACAATTTGAAAATGGCATTCTTTGCAGAAGATTAGGACTACCAGTGGGTTAACATGGTTGTTTTTAATGAACGGTTACTGTTATGAATGTTTTGTATTGTTTTTAATTTGCATTGTTTTGATGTTATTAGCTGCCTTGAGTCCCGTTAGTGGGAGGAAGGCAGGATATATGAATAAAGTAATGAATAATGAATGATATATGAATGACTGAGTGAATAACGAATGATAAATTTATGTATGTATGTATTTATTTATTATATTTGTATTCCGCCTTTCTCCCAGAGTGGGAGAATAAATGTGAATAAAATAATAAAAATAATAAAGTAATAAAATAATGAAAACAATAGTAATTAAGAGTTATGATGGGTGTATATTCGCTCTGGCAGGACTGGCTATCATTTTGGTGGGGCACTGAATCTATTCTGGGATTTAGTCTGAACTTTAAAGGTGCTCTCCAGAGTGCTGATCTTGATCTTCAAAATAGGTTTAGCACTTAGATGGCTCCTTTACAGTTCAGATTAAACCACAGTGGAAGACTGGCATTGTGCTCATACTGTGCTTATGGGCTTTCTGTTGAACAGCCATTGTGAGAACAGAGCAGAACCTGGAAAAGTTACTTTTTGGGACTGCAGTTTTCTAGAACCTCCCCACCAGTATGGCCATGATTCCAGGGACTGCAGTCAAAAAAAATCTTACCCGGGTTCTGGATTCTTGTTCTAATTCTAGATTTTTCATCTGATCCATCAGAGAATCTTGTTATGCTTCTGAAACGCTGTCTTGTCCTCTCTTTCCAGCAGGTAATGACTGGGTGATTGAGGCCAAGCAGGACGATCCTCACCTGGGGGATCCTGAACCTGGAAAGCTCCAGGACACCTCCTGGACGAGACTCCCTTGGCCCCATGAGGATGGAGAATCTTCTGCAACTCGTGATGACGGCATGGAGCAGAAGAGTGAAAACTGCCAAGATCCAAAGGCTGTAGAGGTCCTTTCTCCTGCAGGAGCGGAGAGTGATCCCAGCCAACCTGTTGTGGTCAAGAGGAGGCGTCGAAGCAGGGGGAAGAAGACCTGTGGCGTGTGCGGCAAGACCTTCAGTCGGTGCACCGTCCTTGCCGCACATCAGAGAACCCACACGGGGGAGAAGCCCTTCATGTGCCAGAACTGTGGAAAATGCTTCAGCTTCAAATCCACCCTCGTGGCCCACGAGAGAACCCACACGGGGGAGAGGCCTTACACGTGCGATCAGTGCGGGAAGAGCTTTACCGTCAGCTCGGTCCTCACTCGACATTACCGGGTCCATGTTGAAAAGGAACTCTTCTACTGCTCAGAATGCGACAAGAGCTTCACTCAGAAGTCTCAGCTTCTCAACCACCAGAAGGTCCACATGAAAGAGAAGCCCTTCAAGTGCGGGCAGTGTGGGGAGGGCTTCAGCCGCAACTCCAGCCTTAGGAAACACGAGGGCTCCCACACGGGTGAGAAACCCTTCAAATGTCCCGATTGTGAAAAATCCTTCAACACATCCTCCCAGCTTGTCAAGCACCATCGGGTCCATACAGGAGAGAGGCCCTACACTTGCTCCGAGTGTGGGAAAAGCTTCAGCCAATGGCAGATTCTGATGGTGCACCAACGGACCCACACGGGGGAGAAACCGTTCAAGTGTGCCACTTGCGGGAAATGCTTCTCCGACCGGGCTGTCCACATCCGGCACCAAAAAGTCCACACGGGTGAGAGGCCCCATCAGTGTACCACCTGCGGGAAAAGGTTCACTCACCGCACGGTCCTCGTGAAGCACCAGAAGATCCATGCTAGGGAAGCTCTAAACATGCTCAGACTTGAAGAGGGGCAGCCACCGCCACAAGGAACCTCATAAAAGTTCACAGCATGGCCCAATATCCTTGAAACTCAGAGTGGTGAGAGGTGATCTGTAAGCTAGAACCCTTCTGGAAGGGTGGGGATACATCTCTCGGGATGTCAGGCTGGGGATGATGGGGATTGTAGTCCAGCACATTTGGAGGGGGGTCCCCATGGGAAGGGAAGGAGCCACCCCTTGTTGGTAAATGCAATATGTGCCTGGAAAATCACATGGAAACTACACAAATGTAGTTTCTGTGGAAGAACGTTTGCAATGTGGAAAGTTGTCAGACTCCTAGTTCTGAGCTGAATGAGTGGCAAAGTTTTCTTCAGCGCTTGGTTGGACCCAAGAGGTGCAGATACCAGGCTTGGGAAGGGCGCCGCTGGTGTGTATTTGTGCCCCCAATAAAAAGCTGTTGGCTTGGTGCTAAAAGACCTGTTGGATCTGTTGAATATTTTTAAAGCAAACTAAGTTGGACTTTAGTTCCTTTAACCTATGCACTACAGTGAATGGTCGAACAAAGAGAAGAAGTGTTAATACATTTGATGAGGGGACAGCGGATTTATGCATGCGGATTAGCGAGCATGGGTAGCCAGTTTTGGGGAGAAAAAAGATCTTTGCATTTTTCATTCAGTTCTGCATTTTGGTGCATCTTTTGGTCATTCTGCCTTGGTTGGGGGGGCAGGAATATTTTCTTTTGATTTCCAAGTCAGATGGCTGGCATTGGCCTGTCCCCTCCTAATTAAAATGTTAAGAAGATACTGTATATCATAGAATTGAATTAAAAAAAAGCAATTAGAAGTGCCTAATTATGAACCTGACTATGAGAGGTTTCCTTGGCCTGTTTTTTTGTTTTTTTTTTGTTAATGCTGGAAGCGAGATGTGGATGAACTTTTTTATATTTCTGTTTCAGAAGCCAAACTGTGGTGTCATGGAATCATAGGATTTTATTGTGAGAAGGGAACTTAGAGAGCCAGTCGTCCATCCCCTCTAGCTAGACGTACCTTCTTTTTCCACAGTCTGTTGTTGTCATTCTATTGCACCATCAGTATAGAATCAGAGAATCAGAGAAATGTAGAGTTAGAAGAGACCACACGGGCCATCCAGCCCCACCCCCTGCTATGCAGGAACACCCTCAAAGCATTCCCGACAGATGGCCATCTAGCCTCTGCTTAAAAACCGCCAAAGAAGGAGACTCCACCACACTCCCAGGCAGCCTATTCCACTGCCGGACAGCTCTGACCATCAGGAAGTTCTTCCTGAGGTTCAGGTGGAATCTCCTTTCCTGCAGCTTGAATCCGTTGCTCCTTTTCCTGGTCTCTGGAGCAGCAGAAAACAAGCCCTTTCCTTCTTCTACATGGCATCCCTTCAAATATTTAAACATGGCTATCATGTCCCCTCTTAACCTTCTCTTCTGCAGACTAAACATACCCAGCTCTCTAAGTCTATCCTCATAGGGCATGGCTTCCAGGCCTCTCACCATTTTGGTTGCCCTCCTCTGGACTTGCTCCAGCTTGACCATGTCCTTCTTGAACTGGGGTGCCCAGAACTGGACACAGTATTCAAGATGAGGTCTAACCAAAGCAGAGTAGAGTGGAACCAGTACCTCTCTTGAAAAAAAGTTGCCCCTTTTTGTGAATAATCCATAGTAGGCAGCATCCATATGTGTTTACGGATTGAGTTTCAAACCTAGGCTGACCAAGTTGAACAAACAGACCAAGAAGTGCTCACTGCCGCAGAGCTACAGACTGGGTGTACATAGTGTTTTACAAAGTAAAACAACAATAATAAATAGCCAAAGGCATGCAGTCTAAAATACACACACACATAAGGGAAGGAAGGAGCAATACAGATATAAAACTTATTTAATACACTTTTAAAACAAATTGTTCAGACAGATATATAAAAACGGATGCAATATAACAGTGGCTCTTAACCTTTTCTTTACAACAGATTCCTTTCAATGCTTTTTTTTTTTTTTGCCGCAGACCACTAAAATTTAACTCAAGGCAGCTTCTGGCTGTATTGCTCAGTAGCAAGGCATGTCATGAGCTTTCTGTTAGCCAGTCAATTGTTCACTTGGATGTTCTCACCATGTGCAAGGGCTGGGTACATTTTTTTGCTATCAAACAGTTTCATAACTTTGGAATGGCTTGATTATGAAACTTTGTACAAATGATGTCTGTCACCAGCAAAGGACTCCTGCTCTTTGAGACCAAAATATGACTGTCTGTCTTCCTTCCTTCCTTAACTATAAAAGCTCATAACATTTATTCATGCTTTCACGGCCCACTGTGAGGACATCCCGGCCACAGAACCACTGCAGTATAATATAAAGCAAACTAAGAAATACATATACTCAAAATATTCACAGTTATGAAACTTATTTTATCAGATTTCAAAAGCTCTGAAAAACAAGAAAGTTTTAAATTGAGATTGACAAACAGTGAGGGAAGGGGCAGTGTGCAGATGTTAAGGGAAGCAGTTCCTGGAGTATGGAGCAGCAAGTGAAAAAGGACAAATCCAGGCCAAGAAAGAGGAAACGGTTGGTTGAGTGAGAAGCTGTTGAGAATCCCTTCCAGGGTGGTATAAATAACCACGGGCTGAAAAACAGAGGGGCGCTAGGTTGTGCAGGGCTTTGAAAGCTTTGGAAGTGTGTAGGTGTGTTGCCTACGATCTTGGAAATATTTGTTATTATTTATAAATCATGCATTTTTAAAAGTACAGTCATCCCTCCACATTTGCTAGGGTGAGGGGCACAGGACCCCCGTGAAAGTGGAAAAACCGTGAATAACTCTAGGCCCTCCCAAACCATATTTAACATACAAAAAAGCATGACCACCATATTCCACCCACCGTGGATTCCTTTGAGGCATCAGGGTTCCTCCACAGGGCAGAAGTGGGGGGCTGGTGGGGCTGACTGCCCCCTCCACTGCTGCCCCGCGCCATTTTTAAGAGGGGCTTACAAGCCTCCTTTGCAGTTTCTCAGTCTCACGAGGCTTGCAGCCCCTATTAAAAATGGCAGAGGGAGGCAGCAGAGGTGACAGCAGATAATCCATGAATAATCAAATCCGCAAAAGTGAAACCTGCAAATGTGAAGGGCTGAGTGTGTATACACATGTGCACACACACACACACACACACTTATATGTATATATGCATACACACATCACACACACACTATACACACACACGCACACACACACACACACATATATATAGTGTATGTAGTTTGTGTGTACATACATATAGAGTGTTTGTAGTGTGTACATATATACATATAGATGTATATATACACACACACACATATATATAAATATTCATGTGCATGGTTTATATATATATATATACATACATACATGCATGCATATTATTATACAAAATATATACCTATTGATTATAGACATAAGGCACACATTGGTGATTTAAAAGTAAGCAAAACTATACACGCACACATATAGCTCACATATGTGTATATGTGTGAGTGTATGTATATGGTCCAGCACTCAAACAATGACACCACTCTGGCTCTCTCGGTCCTCTCAAGTTCATAGGGCCGACATAAGTCGAAGTCGACCTGGCACAGCTATTAAAAGTACAGGAACACATACACCTGCGTGGAAAAATAAACAATGTTGGAATAAAAAAAAAAACCCGGACGGATTATATAGTGGAATCTCTCTCATTTGACTTTTTAAGGGAAATATAATGGGCAAATAAAGGAAATAAAAGGAAATATAAAATATAAAAGGAAATAAAAGTAAAGGGAAATCTAATGGGCAAATAATTGAAAGAAATTGGTGGGATAACTGTGGTCTCTGGATTAAAAAAGTTAAAGGTGGAAAGGTGTACAAAGAAGTGAGAGAAACTACTGGTAAAGTATTCCACATTTTGGGTAATGGTTACCAAAATTTCTCTTTAAAGCCACCGATGACGATTGAGGGAGGGTGACGAAGGAAACTGTTATAGGAAAAAAATATTATAAAGTGTCATACTGCAATATGTAATCTAATATATAAAAAAGTCAAAGTTGGTTTGTCTGTGTAAGGCAAAGATCCCATATGATTGGCTGCCTAAGAGGATTCCATGGAATCCCAGGGTTTGCAGTTTCGGGAGGGGCCTTTAGAACTCTCAGCCAGAAAGCTCTTGGGCCTCAGTCAACTGTGTCTGTCTTGAATAGACCAGTTGCTATGGAGATGGGGCCTAGCTGCAAGGAGGAGGGCAGTGTTTTCCCTCAGGAATGCAATCTTAATAACGCTGAATACAGATTGGATTGGGGAATTTGGGGCAAAGTTACAGGTACTGGAGAAGACAGTTTGGGGAATCAGAGACGCAGGATCTCAAATCTTCCTGACAAGTATTACCGATGAGAAAATAAAATCCCCGGCAAAACGCCAGGTAAGTACGCTGGTGTGTTATAATATTGTATCTTTAAAAATTTAAAATAAAATTAAAATAAACAAATAAATACAAGCAATATAGCAAGGATAAGAATAAAAAAAAGGAACACCCCCCCTCTCCAGATTGCACTCTGGCAACCCCAAATTTGGGTAGGCAGTTAAAAAAGAGATGGTTGGCCTACGGCCATACCACCCTGAACACGCCCGATCTCGTCTGTTCTCGGAAGCTAGGCAGGGTCGGGCCTGGTTAGTACTTGGATGGGAGACCGCCTGGGAGTACCAGGTGCTGTAGGTTAAAAAAAAGAGAGAGAGACGGTTGGATAGGGAGGCAGGGTTGCCAGAGTGAAGACGGGAGGGGGCTGTTGTACTTTTGCTGGTGGTGCAGGAGAGGGAAATTTCAGCAGATGGTGCTTGCCACCAGCAACGCCTGCTAAAATAGCCCTCTTTTGCACACGCATTAAAGGAACAGGCGTCCTCTCCGGTTTTCAATCTGGCATGCATTATGTACGAGTCTCTTTTTTTATTCCGGCTCCGAAGGGTTAACCGGACAGAGTCTGGCTTCCCAGAGCGGCCCAGCGCCGGCTGGGCTCGCTCCGGGAGATGAGACGGGAGGTCTGTCTGTCTCTCTGTCTGTCCTCCCGGGTCCGTCCCCGCGGTTCCCTTCCTGTTCCTTGCTTTTGGGGGCCACAGGGGAAGCTTGGCCCCGGGATATCTGGTTCCCCCACCCATCCGTCCACCCCGGGCCGCTTCCCCCGCTGCGATTTATTTTACTTCTGGTCGTTTTCCCGATATTGGGCTCAGCAGCCGGGAGGGGAGGAGGGTGGACGGGAGCCGCCGCGCTCTGCATTGTCTGGGAACCGCAGCCCTCTCCACGTGGCCCCCGAAGGGCTGGCGAAGGAAGAGGAGGAGGAAAAGGTCCATCCGTTGATTGATTGATTGATTGATAGATCGGCAGATCTGTCTGCTGAGGGGCTGAGCACTGTGGAGGGGGGAGGAAGCAGCCCCCTGATCGATTTGGCAGAGCCCTTCTGCATGCAAGAGAAGAAGAAGCTGTCCCCAATCCTTGCCCGGGTGGAAGCACTGGAGGTAGGACCAACTTGGGGTGAGGAGGAAGAGGAGGGAAGGGGTAAAAGGAGTTGAAATATGGTTACAGAGTTTATAGCAACCCCCTTGATCAATTGGTTGAGCTTCCCTGCTTGTAAGAGAAGAAGAAGCTGTCCCCAATCCTTGCCCGGGTGGAAGCACTGGAGGTAGGACCAACTTGGGGTGAAGAGGAAGAGGAGGGAAGGGGTAAAAGGAGTTTAAGCATGCCTGGTGGCAGAGTTTGCACAGCATTTTAAAAAACATTCTTCTGGATTTTTTTTTATTTTTTTTTAGGGAGAGTCAGGGGGAGGTAGGTGAGCCAGATGTAACCTGTGGGCCTCAGGATTCCCACTCCTGTTGCAATATATATGGGATATCTATATTTGTATCTATAATTATATCTCTATCAATATATATATATCTTACACACACACACACACATGTATATGTATGTATATATGTGTGGGGGGGTGTATGGGTGTGTATGTGTATAGGAAATACTGTATTTACTGGCATATAAGACACACCAGCATATAAGACGCACCCCATTTTCAAACAGTTATTTTTCAGGAAAAAAAGTGAGTCTTATACACCAGCAAATAGGGTTTGTGTGCATATAGAATATATATATCTATATCTCCTATACACACATATACACACATATATGCATATATATGTATGTGTATAGCAGGTATATATCTATATCTATATCTATCTACACATATATATGTGTATATATATGTGTATATATGTGTGTGTATATATGTATATATGTATACACACACATACATACATATGCATACATTGTGTGTGTGTATAGATATAGAAATTGGAGCCCTTGGGTTTCTGAAATGGACACATGGGCTTTAAGGAGCCTTCAACGAGAGCCAGTTGACAATACAGTACAGTCATCCCCCCACATTCGCTAGGGTTAGGGGCACAGGACCCCCGTGAAAGTGGAAAAACCATAAATAACTCTAGGCCCTCCCAAACCATATTTAACACACACAAAAGTATGATCACCATGTTCAACCCACCCTGGATTCCTTAGAGGCATCAGGGTTCCTTCACAAGGCAGAAGTGGGTGGCTGGTGGGGCTTACGGCCACCTCCACTGTTGCCCCACACCATTTTTGAGAGGGACTTACTAGCCTCGGATGCAGTTTCTCAGTCTCATGAGGCTTGCAATCCCTATTAAAAATGGCACAGGGTGGCAGCAGAGGTGACAACGAATAATCCATGAATAGTCAAATCCGCAAAAGTGATACCTGCAAATGTGGAGGGCTGACTGTACAACCTGCTGGCAATGGCCATTTCCACCCTACAGTGTTATAGTGGCATTATTCCACTTTCAACAGCCTGTGGAATCCTGGGGTTTGCAGTTTAGGGAGGAGCCTTGAGAATTCTCAGCCAGACAGCTCTTTGGGCTCGGTAAACTACAAACCCCAGAAGTCCACAAGATGTTGAAAGGGGAATAATGGCACTATCATGCTGTAGTGTGGAAATGGCTCTCTTAGTTCTGTTGTCCTCATCTAGTGTGTCTGAATGGGATTTTGGGAGAGAGAGGAAAGCAAGAAGACAAAAGGGGAGAGATGTAATCGCAACAGGGCAAAGGAAGGACAGGAAATTGTTGCCTAGAGAGGCTGGAAGGTGAAAGACACAGAATTGGGTTGGGGTTTTGGGCTGCAGTGATTACCTGTTCTTTTGTAACATATGGAGGATGGAGCAAGCCTGTTTTCTGCAGTTCCAGAGACTAGGACATGGCGCAATGGCTTCAAACTTCAGGAAGAGAGATTCCATCTAAACATTAGGAAGAACTTCCTGTGGACAAGAGCTTTTTGACAGTGGAATCTGCTGCTGTCTTTGAGGGTGGTGGAGTCTCCTTCTTTGGAGGTTTTTAAACAGAGATTGGATGGCTGTCTGCCAGGAATGCTTTGATGGTGTATTCCTGCATGGCAGAATGAGGTTGGACTCGATGGCCCTTGTGCTGTCTTCCAACTCTATGATTCTGTGGCCTTTTCTGCGCGTTACTTTATCGCGGAGGTGGGGGGTGCCGTTCTCGCAAGCAGGTTCTTGCATGAGGCGCTCTCTTTGCTGCTCCTTTGTCCCGCAGCTGGCTTCCTGGTCACGCGACCGCCCCTTCCTTCCTTCCGCAGTGCAGCCTGGGAGCTGCAAGCTGTGCTGGGGGAGGAAGTGCGAGCGGCGCACCTGGGACGATATACCGCAGCGTAGGTAAGTGCGCGTGGGCCCTGGGAGCCTTGTGCAATCGTGCACCATTTTTGGCTTGAAGCTGAAAATGAAAAGGTGTGCACGTGGTTCGCGTTAGGCTCATGAGCGTTGCGTAAATGGGAGTGCGTCATACAGACGGCCGCTCCCATTTACGCAACGCTCAAGGGACCCTCTCGCAAAAGAAACTGCGTGCGAAAAGGCCCTATGATTTGTAAACCACTTTTCCTCCAGGGAACTCAATGTAGCTCTCCTGTTCTCTGCTTTATCCACAGAATAACCCTTTGAGGTCTACTAGGTTGAGTTTGAGTTTAGGTATTTCTAGAAGTAGGCACAATAATCCTATTTTCAAATTAATTTGAAAAAAATCAATTTAAAAAACCCTGAAATACTCCGATTTTACTGCTGTTTTAGAAGAGATATCAAAAAATGTTGAAATTCAAGATTATACAGTATAGTTGTAATAGGGTGTTTCTGTTTTTGAGTAGTTATCTCCTAGTTCTATTTGGTTAGAAGAGTTACAAGTACTCCTATTATTGTGTGTGAGGGGAATGGGTGGGAATGCCTCTTCTGAATCAGAGGGATACATTGTCTGAAAAGTGAATGAACGGTAAGAGCTTGCTTTTTCTTTCAGCCAATAGCAGATACCTGCAGATTTAATCAGCTAATTGGTTGGTTAATCAGTTCATGTTTAGTAGACCTCAGTGGAGTTCTTTAAACTGGCGTGATTTCCACATTACATGGTTATACTGCTATTATCCCACATTCAACATCCTGTGGAATCCTGGGGTTTGCAGTTTCGGGAGGGGCCCCTCTCTCCTGAAACTGCAAACCCCAGGATTCCATACGACGTTGAAAGTGGGGTAATAGCGCTATAACCATGTAGTGAGGAAATGGCCTGGGTGAGAAACTTAGTTCACATCTCTCCTCTGCTCCCTGGGTTGCCAAGTCCAGACCTGGAGTTATGAATTCCAGGCTTTGTCGTCAGTGGCACTTTCTGAATTGACTCTTAATCCATCCATTCAGATTTGCATCTCTTTTGACTCTGCCGGCACCAGGACTGAGAGAGGCACCTTGGGGCTGTCTTTAATCGCTCAAAGTCGGGCATTCCAGATCTTGATCTGGCAACCTCACAGAAACTGGTCTTTTAGAGTAACAAGGAGGTGGAAAGTTAAAGGGATTAAGAGTACATGCCTGCAGTTATGTAATGTACTGAAATATATACTTACCGTGCAGCCTTATGGGTGTGAGCTCAGAAATAAGCTGAACTGAACTCAGTAGAACTGAGCAGAGTGAGTGTGTATAGGATGAAAGCTTTAATAGCAAATGTCTTTGGCTTGGGACCAGAAATGTTTCATGTCTCAGACCCTTTTTTGGATTTTGGAATATCTGTGTTGGCATAGACAAATACAGAACTGTACGGGAGATCTCCAGGGAGCCTATGAACAAAAGAGCGGGAGTACCGTAGCTACCACCTTGAAGATGAAATCTCTCTCTTTTTTAAAAAAATTAGGACAAGCCCTTCACAGCCGTGTGAAACGCACGTTTGTCTCGAGATCTATGTTCTCCAAAAATGTTGAAGATAATTTGTGGATCTTATGGAACCAGCCTGTACGTGGTAAGGTAGTCAAGGGACTGCACCATTTTGGGGATATCTCTGATCAACTATAGGTTGTTTCCACAAAATTCGATGCTGAGCCACAGCTGACCTGGGACACAAAATGGCGGCCAAAAAGGGGAAGAACGCTGGACGTGAGCCTCCAGTTCCAACAGGGGATAAAGATCAGTGAGGAGGAAGGAGACAAAGCCAATCTCAAATCTGAGGTGGCCTTAGAAAGAGAAGCGACTCGTGAATTCAAGGCTGTAAAAGACCAGATCTTTTTGAAAAGGGAGGCCCCAGAAGAAGTTGTGGATGAATCAGATGAGAGGGAGTTGAAACCTTTACAGTCTCACGAGGCTCTGAAAGAGGCAGCCTCTTCTCACTCAGGATGGAGAAATCCCAGCTATCAAGGTCTCCACCGTGGGAGAACCCAAAGGCTGTCCTGGCTTCTGTTGAGGGGGCACCTAATGCTTACCATAAGTCCAGAGGAGTGTCAGATCTTAGTAGAGAAAATCTAGGAGACTTCACAAATATGGAGAAAACAAAAATGGAGGACTGTTGGAAAGGAATGGAAGAGCTCCTGAAGGAAGACTTGGTCACCATGGACGTGCAGCGGACCCTCTTCCGGGAATTCCGTTACCAGGAGGCCGAGGGCCCCCGTGAGGCCTGCAGCCGCCTCTGGTATCTTTGCCACCGGTGGCTGAAGCCAGAGAGGCACACCAAGGAGCAGATCTTGGAGCTGGTGATCCTGGAGCAGTTCCTGGCCATCCTTCCCATGGAGATCCAGAGCTGGGTCAAGGGGGGTTGCCCTCAGACCTGTGACCAGGCGGTGGCCCTGGCGGAAGACTTCCTACTGAGGCAGCAGGAGTCTGGACTGCTGGAGCAAGAGGTGAGAACGTTTTACACAGGATGATTGCATATGGGACAGAGAGGGACTGCTTACTTGATGATTCTCAGGGCTCCTTTGGGATTGTGCCGATTGGCATTAGGTTATCATTCATTGGCTCTTTCATACTGTGATTAATCGGGGCCATTTCCGCACTAGACTGTTATAGCACTATTATTCCACTTTCAACATCCTATGGAATCCTGGGGTTTGCCGGTTCCGGGAGGGGCCAATTGGCCCCTCCCGAAATCGCAAACCCCAGGGTTCCATAGGATGTTGAAAGTGGAATAATAGTGCTATAACAGTCTAGTGCGGAAATGGCTCAAGTCAAGACTCCCATCCATTTATTAGGACCTGTAGATGGTGTAGTGGTTTGAGAATTGGACTATGACCCTGGAGGCCAGGGTTTGATTCTCCACTCAGCCATGGAAGCCCACGGGGTGACTTTGGGCATCTCACACACATTCAGCCCCAGAAAACACTGTGATAGGTTCACTTTAGGGTCGCCATAAGTCAGAAATGACTTGAAGGCATACAACAACAACAAGGTGGATAAAATCCAGCCTGTAGGCTCTGTGTGACCCTCAGGGGCCCCCAAGGATAGGAAAATTGCCCCTAAATGCCCTCTAGAAAGTGCTAGGGGAATTTTTACCACATTTTTACCTCTTACTCCCAGCCATTTTAGATCCAGGAAAGGCTTTTTTCCAAAGCAGGAAGTGATTTCTGATGCTAAAAAGACATATTCTGAGCCTACAATGGTCAGGGGGCCCAAACACTTGGCAAAAATGCCTCTGTGCCCCCTAGAGAACTTTTGGGACAAAAGTAGCAGGAGTATAGAAGTGGGATGGATCTCCAAGGTCTCCTGGGGGACTAATGCAACCCCCTGCCTCCCCTACTTGCTCACCCTTGCTCTGAACACAGCACGGAAACATCCCAAGTTCTGTCCTGACCCTTTTCATTCCGAAGTCAGGCTTGGGACAGACATCCCCCTGAAACTTCGGAGAGCCATTTTTAATTAAGAGTCGACAATATTAATCCAGAGGACATTTTGAACACGGTTGGTACAAAGTAAGGCATGTCCCACTGTTGGCTTGAAAAATAAAACTTCAAAGTTTTGGTATTGTTTTTTTTTTTAATTAATAGGAGCTTCCGGGGGCCCTTTGTGACCTGTTTTAAAGGAGAAGTGTCTGCTTTGGGAGACTTCGAAGAGCAACACTGTTCATTTCTAGCCTGCTTTATTGTTGGTGGTGACTGGGGTTCAGAGGTTGAGAAAAAGAATCCACCCTCAGGGAACCCCATTAAGGCCATTTCCGGCCGGCCCCTCCCGAAACTGCAAACCCCAGGATTCCATAGGATGTTGAAAGTGGAATCATCGCGCTATAAGAGTGCAGTGTGGAAATGGCCAATGAATTAAGCAGAGAGAGAGAGAAGAAGGGTGCGCTGTTTCATAAACATTTAGATGCAAAACAAATTTAAGCAAAGGTGTTACAATAAACGTTTGACTTTCTGGTTCCCTTATTACAGTCTCACAGAGTCTTATTCTGCATCCTGGAGTATACACGCTACCAATAGTGCCATCTTTACCATAGTTCCAATGGTACCGCAGTCTTGGAAAAGATAAATCACTGCCGGTCCTTATATCTGGAGAGGGGCGGATTTAAGGAGAGCAGTAAAGGAAGGTAACCCTGGAAGGAGGAAGCCAAGGAGGGGGACAAGAGGGAGGAAGGTGCTGTGTTCTCAGGAAGGGGGACTGAGGCAGACCCGTTTGTCCTGGCCCTGGCTGGACCCAGAGATCTCCCGGGCTTGATCCAGAGATCTCTTGGGCTGTTCAGACCTGAAAACAAAGAGGTGTCAGGCTGGGCAGGCCTCGAGGGTGAGGCTTGGGTGCCTTTCGCACTCGCGGTTTCCACAAGAAGGAACTGACAGAACTCCTGCTAAAACGAATCAGAAAATCTTAAAGATTCCTCAAGACTCCTCTCTTCTTTTTACATTGAAACAACACTGCTGTTGAGTTTGTTTTTTTCCTGTCAAGTTGGCTTCAGTTCACAGCATTCCAGTGAATAAGAGATCTCTGAGCAGCTGTGTTCAGGTCCTGCTAACTTAGGAGAGCCACAGTATCATTGGCTAAGGTCTCAAAGGGCCCCTCCTAAACTGCAAATCCCAGGATCCCATAGGATATGAAAAGTGGAATAATAGCACTATGGCCATTTCCGCACTAGCCTATTATAGGGCGATGATTCCACTTTCAACATCCTATGGAATCCTGGGGTTTGCAGTTTCGGGAGGGGCTGGCCGGCCCCTCCCGAAACTGCAAACCCAGGATTCCAGAGGATGTCGAAAGTGGAATCATCGCACCATAACAGACTAGTGCGGAAACAGCCCGTAACAGTCTAGTGCAGAAATGGCCCCAGTGTGGATCTCGGCATTGTCTCTGCCAGGAGGGGAGGGCAACAGGAGCGCTCCCTTCCGCGCCAGCTGCCTCTGTGATCCAGGAAGTGCAACGGTCGCGCCTTTTCCTTCTGCAGTGCAGCCCGGTAGCAGACGTTGCACTTCCAGGACCTCTGCAGACAAAGTGAGTCCATGATAGTGGCGCGATTGCTGGTCATCGACAGGGAAAACGTCAATGATTCGCGGTGCAATTGCGCTGCCCGGGACAGGAGAAGGACAGGACTGTGACGATGTCATACAGAACTGTTATCACGGTCCCGTCCTTCTCCTGTCTGTATGGCGAGCTGGGAAGGTGGAGTGGAAAGGGCCTAAGTCAATCCACCAGTAATGCCACCTTCCTCTTTTCCTATTGCATTCACCTTTACTGAACATTAGCATTGTTTCCAATGAATCCTGTGGTCTTGAGATATGCCCAAAGTACAATTTTTAGTTCTCATTTAGTTCTTCTAAGGGAAGTTCTGGCCTGGTTTGCTCTCATGTTCCTTTATTTCAGACAACCTGAAGGATTAAAATCTTATACTTAGATGATCTCACATATAGATTCCTGTACAACAGCCCAGGATAAACATAGATTATGTAAGATATAGAAAATTTTCTCTCGAAAAAAATATAGCACCAGAATTTTCCACCCCACATCTCTGGTGGCTAGAGATGCTTAGTGAACGAAAGGTAGGAGGTGTTCTCTGGACCTTGAAATTCCTCTGTGTTTCACGCATTGTTCTGTAATCTGAACAAATCTCCATCCTGTTTTGTTTCAGGGCTCAGCCTTGATCCAAGAGGCAGCTCGAAACCTCTGCATGGCTGAGCAACTTCCTCCAGGCCCCAGAGAGAAGCAGCCTTGTGCCGAGGCCAAGCAGGAGAATGATGACGAGACCGACACACAGAGTAAGGATTTCCATGTGTTCATTTTGATGGTTCTATGTTCCTTGGATGACACGGGCCATTTCTGCACTAGACTGTTATAGCACTATTATTCCACTTTCAACATCCTATGGAATCCTGGGGTTTGTGGTTCCGGGAGCCAGCCCCTCCCGGAACCGCAAACCCCAGGATTCCATAGGATGTTGAAAGTGGAATAATAGCGCTATAACAGCCTAGTGCGAAAATGGCTATGGTTTTGTGCTGCTTCTTTGTTTGTATAATGTAGAGGTAGGTGATCGTAGGTCTTGGGAGCAAATCTTCTCCTCTTGGGGTCCAGTCTGGCCCTTTGGGTGTTGTGAGCATGGCCTTTGCCACTAGATCGATGGGTTTTAGAGTCATGGCCAAACATGTAAAGGTGTCCACTGGCATAGAAAGGGTTAATTTGTCTTCTGATAATGGAAGAACGGATTGTCAAGGTTGCTGAGCTCACTCAAGTTGCCAAATTATTGTGGGCTTTAAAAGATAAAAACCAGCTGAAGATATTTTGAAAAATTGGAAACTTTACAGACTTTTGAGCAATGCGAAGCCTAACACTGCAATAATTTGTGAGCCAGCGCTGTGCAGTGATTTGAGTGTTGGACTACGACCTTGGAGACCAAGGTTCAATTCCCTGCTCAGCCATGGAAACTTACTGGGTGACTTTGGGTGTGTCACACACTCTCATTCCATTTCCGCACTAGCCTGTTATAGTGCTGTGATTCCACTTTTAACATCCTCTGGAATCCCGAGGTTTCCAGTTTCGGGAGGGGCCGGCAAACCCGAGGATTCCAGAGGATGTTGAAAGTGGAATCACAGCGCTATAACAGGCTAGTGCGGAAGTATTGTCAGTCCCAGAATACCCCATGATAGGTTTGCCTTAGGGTTGCCACAAGCTGGAAATACCTTGAAGGCACACAAGAACAACAACAACAACAACAACAACAACAAGAAATGCTAGTAACTCTAATAGGAATACTTAGTTGAATCTGTAATGTGGTAGACTAATATTTTTTTCTTTTTTCTTTTTCTGTCTTTCATTACAGTTTGGTTTAGGGGGAGGTCAGAGCCCTTTTGTGTTAGAAGGTTAGTGCTTAGTGTTTTAGTTAGCAGGTTAGTCATTGTTCAGTTATTTAGTTTAGTGTGCGTTCTAGTTTTAGTTGTCCCTTTTCCATCCTTTTTTTTTTTGAACATGTAATTTCCTGGTTTGTAATTGTAATTTTAACTGAGGATTTGACTGTTTGTTTTAAAACTAATAAATAAATAATCTGGAAGGGGAAAAAAAGAAAGGATTAATTTGTATTTAGTAGTCCCTGCCGTATAGTTGTCCTTTGGCAGTTCAAGGCTGAGAATGGGACCAGGGGAATAAAATTGCCTTTTAGGCACTTGTTTTTATAGCTCTCATAGCTATTGGGATAAAAGATGGATCACACCTTCACATTTCAACTTCCTTTGTTTGCTTCTGCACTGTATTAGTGTTTCTCAGGCTGTCTGATATGGAGGAACCAGCAATTTTTTCCCCCACTAATGGGTAAAGGATGAGTACTCTATTTGTACACATTGATTATGATTAGAATAATAGACTCGTAGATTTGGAAGAGACCACAAGGGCCATCGAGTCCAACCCCCTTCTGCCATGCAGGTGTGCACCATCAAGCATTCCTGACAGATGGCCATCCACTGCCTCTGCTGCTGCCCTACACCATTTTAAATAGGGGTCTATAAGCCTCGCCTCGCATTCACAGTCTCTTGCAGGGCCTCTTGGTCTCACAGGGCTTGCAGAGAGACTGGGAATGTGAGGTGAGACGTCTAACTCCCTATTTGAAATGGCCTATGGCAGCAGTAGAGGAAGTGACAAATAATCCACCAATAATCAAATCCATTAACGTTAAAAGCGTGAATGTGGAGGGATGATTATAGCTTCTATTAAAAAGAAGCATTTCAAACTTGGTATGTAGAGTACATGCTTCTTTATTTAATATTTGTCTCTCTCTTTAGGGAGCAATGTTTTGAGTTTCCTTGTTTTTTCCAGCAGATGATGAATGGACGGCAGAGAGCAAGGAGGAGAAGCCTCAGCTAGACAATACTGAACCAGTGAAGCCCCACAGACCCTCCTGGGAAAGCCCCCCATGGCCCCAAGAAGGTGGAGAAGCTTCTGAGAGTCACAAGGAGTCAGAGAAAGGGAGGAAAAACTACCTTGATCCCAGTGTGAATGTACTCTTTCCCTATTTAGGAGAAAGTGGAGAAGTGAACCAAACTGTTGTCAAAAAGAGAAGACGCAGGAGCCGAGGGGAAAGAGTGTGCAATGTGTGTGGGAGAAGCTTCAGTCGGACCACGGTGCTTGTTGCACACCTGAGAACCCACACTGGGGAGAAGCCATTTATGTGCAAAGATTGTGGGAAATGCTTCAGCTTGAAATCTACCCTGGTTGCTCACGAACGAACCCATACAGGAGAGAGACCTTACACCTGCTCCCAGTGTGGGAAGAGTTTCACCATCAGCTCGGATCTCACCCGACATTATCGGATCCACATTGGAGAGAAGCCGTTCAACTGCTCAGAGTGCAACAAAAGCTTCAGCCGGAAAACGCAGCTCCTCAACCATCACAAAGTCCACACGCGGGAGAAGCCGTACAAATGCTCACAGTGCGGGGAGACCTTCAATCGGAGTTCCAGCCTCATGATACACGAGGGCTCCCATACGGGGGAGAAGCCCTTTAAATGTCCGGACTGCGACAAATCTTTCAACACCTCTTCCCAGCTCGTCAAGCACCACCGTGTCCACACAGGAGAGAGGCCATATACCTGCTCCGAGTGCGGGAAAAGCTTCAGCCAAAGGCAAATCCTGATGGTTCACCAGAGAATTCACACAGGTGAGAAACCATTCAAGTGCGCCACTTGTGGGAAATGTTTCTGTGACCGGGCTGTTCTCATTAGGCACCAAAAAGTCCACACGGGCGAGAGGCCGCATCAGTGCATAACCTGCGGGAAGAGCTTTTCCCACCGTGCGGTCCTTGTTAGACATCAGAAAATCCACACCCGGGACGCTCTCAATGTGCTGATAGTGGAGGAGGAGCCAGACGAAGCCTCATAAAAATTCAACCTGCTCAACATTGCCTTACCTTCGGTGTGGGCTGAAGGTGACCCATGGCAGCTTCTGTGTAATCTAGTGGTGCGTAATGCTACTTGGCTACAACAGCACTTCAATAAACTCCTTAGACATAGGCACCAAAACCAAAAACCCAGTGGAACAGGCAGCGGTAATCACCTCATTGCTATGTGGCTCTATACCAGGGGTGGGAGAAGCATGCCCTCTGCTCTGAATGCATCCCCCAGGGCCATTTTTGTTACATCCTTGTATGCCTGAACCAAATTTTTCTTTCTTCTGATTCCCCCAAATGCTGTACAGGTATGGCAGGCAATGTCCATACATTTTAGCCTCCCTGAACTGTTTTAGATCGAGAGGAGGCCTTTTTTTCCAATATAGAGTAAAGCAGAAATTTGCATTCAGATCCCTTCCTGTTGGGGAAAAAAAATCTCTCCTAAAATGGCCCAGAGAAGGCTGAAAGCATGGTGAAATTGTCCTCTGCACCCTGTAAGGGATGTCATGGGGAGAGGAGCATTTGGGGACAAAAACGGTTCAATTCTGGGTGGGAGTTGAATTTTGGAGGGAGATATGGGGGGGTTCCAGCCCTCCAAGATTCCTGGGGGTCCAATGTGGTTCCCAACAATTGCTCCTCCTCTAAACCTTAGGGCAAAAATGTTGTTCTTCCAGATGTTGTTCACTTCTGGCACCCATTAGCCCCAGACATCACAAACAGCACACTAGGATGGTGAGAGTTATTGCCTAACAATATCTGGAAGGGCCACAGGTCTCCCATCCCATAGGTTTGGTGAGCACTGGTATACCCCGCTTAATTATTATGAGAAAAGTAATACCTCCGGATTCATTCTCGGGTGGGTACTTAGCTCTTGCTATGCAGCCAGTTATAGGCAAAGTGAAGTGGAGAGTGGGTGAAACCAGCTAACTCCATTTTTCAATTTTTAAGCTATGCACTAGAAGTGAATCAATGCAGCGTGTATCTGCTTATGGGGTTGGGACAGCCCGGGGTGGCATCCATTTGATTTATGCATGTGCATTGACTTCGTAGTTGTGGTAAAGTTGACAAAAGCACTTCTTTGGTTTTCATAGTAGAATTCTACACAGTTCAGTTTGTGTTGTTATTCCTCACTTCAAATTCTGGGGTCCTGCTATTGTAACAATTAGGGTAGGAGGGTAAAAGGACAGCCTTGAGGTGCATGTGACCCCAAAAATCAGCTTTTGTGGCCCCTAAAATCTACACATATACACATAGAGGAAGAAGAGGCCTCTGGTGTCCTCACATGGTGATGCTGAGAGGTATATGAGATTATGATGAGGACTAGAGCCCACCCCAGTTTAAAATGAGTGGATGTTTGGTATGAGGGTAGAACCCTTTCTAATTATGCTAATAAATTAGTTGCTGTTACTGTGGTGATTAAAGAAACAATGCTCCTTTTCTTCATGAAATTCCACAGAATTTACCAATATTGTCCTCAGTTGAGATAGGAATTACTCAGCCCTTTGGGTGTAATTGAACTACAGCTCCTAGCATTTCTCACCATTGGCTGTGCTGGCTAGGGCTGATGGGAGTTGCAGTCCAACAACATCTGGAAGGTCACACCATTCCTATCCCTGGCCTAAATCCAATTACTGGTCCAAGCTAGATTAGACCCATTGAATCAATTGCTGAAGAGCCAGTTTGGGGTAGTAATTTGAGCTTTGGACTAGGACTATTTCCGCACTAGCCTGTTATAGCACTATGATTCCACTTGCAACATCCTATGGAATCCTGGGGTTTGCAGTTTCGGGAGGGGCCAGATGGTGACCCCATGAATTTCATTGCCTTGGAGTCACTGTAAAGTCAGAAATGTCTTGAAGATACACAACAGCTACAAAAAGCCAATACTTACGTAAGTCCCATTGAGTCAATAGGTCTAATGAGGCTGAGCTACTAGTTGGATTTAGGTGAATGCAGTGGTTCTTAACCTGGGATCTGGGGAGCCCTGGGGGGTCTATGGAGCCCTCACTGGGGGTCCGTGAAGCCCTGTTACTGGATTCCACTTGAGGCAGCAACAACAGGGACATGGCAGCGGGATGTGTATGTCTGGGTACCAAAACCACTCCTTCCTTTGAAAGTAAGGGATTAATTTCGGACCCTGCCCCCTCGCTGCCATGTCCCTGATGAAAGGGACATTCTCTCAGCCTCAGAGAAAAACAAAGGCAACAAAACTTGCCAAGAAAATCTGCAAGATAGGTGGATAGGGTCGCCATAAGTCAAAGGGGAGAGACATGATGGCCAGAAAGAACCTTCCCTTGTCAGTGGCAGTTCATTGTTCTGTGCCTTCAAGTCACCTCTGACTTATGGCACCCCTAACATGAATCTATCACAGGGGTTTTTTGGGCAAGATCTGTTCATGGGGGTTTGCCTTTGCCTTTCTCTGAGGCTGAGAGTCTCACCCAGTGTCAGAACGGAGATTTGAATCCTAGTCTCCAGAAGCTTTAATAAATAAATATTTGAATATTTAAGTCTAAATTTAAATCTTTAAATCTTGAGTTAAGTCTTGGGCACCCTGGCAGCAAATTATGTTCACAGAGGGCTTCCAGTAAACAAAAAGTTAAAGACCATTAGCCTGATATATAACCATGGGGAGCTCTTCAACATAAGGAAAGCAGATGGCCATGCTTTCAGTTTTGTCTGGTTTGTGCTGTTTTGGTCACCACATTGTCTCGTGGCCATGAGACCCCTACTCCAGAATTTTGTAGCATATATTCTCAGCACTTTCAACCTCAAGGTTTAAATAAATAAATAGAGTTAACCTTTCCTGTGTGCATCAAAGATGATTGACTCTTGCGAGTCTTCCGCACGAGAGTGTTACAGCGTGATGATTCCACTTTCAACCTCCTATGGAATCCTGGGGTTTGCAGTTTCGGGAGGGACCGGGTGGCCCCTCCTGAAACTGCAAACCCCAGGAATCCATAGGAGGTTGAAAGTGGAATCATCGCGCTATAACAGCTTAGTGCGGAAATGGCCTATAAGTTGACCTCATGTACCAGTCGAGGGCAGGTTTTGGGGCCAAAATTATGGATTTTGATTTGACCCTTAGATAAATTGAGGGTCATTCCATGGAGAGGAGAAAGTGCCAGCACTGCCTTGGGGCCAGCAGCCCCTGGCCACTGCTGCCACCATTTTTCCGCCCAGGTTCCTTTTTTGCGGCGGGGAGGGAAGGATAAAAGTCAAGGTCCAGTATTAACTCTTAATACTCAGAAAAGGAACCATTCTCTTCTCTGGGGCCATTTCCGCACTGGGCTTTTATAGCGCTATACCCTAGGATTCCAGAGGATGCTTCAAGTGGAATCATAGCGCTATAAAAGTCTAGTGCAGAAATGGCTTGGGTAGAGTGGCGAAAGGTGAGGGCTTAGTCTGTCCAAGGAGAACGTGAAAGAAGCACCACCACCCCTACTGTCTCGGTGGTGCTTTGAGGAGGATGGCCAAAGATCTCCTGCTCCTGCCTCCTTTCTCCAACCCAGGCATTAAAAAAGGCCAGAAGCAAAGGAGAGAGCAGAGAGGGTTGGTGCTTCTTCTGAGTTTCCCGGGATGGACTAAGCTCTCGCCTTTTGACACTCTGCTCAGAGAAGAAGATAGTTTCTTTTTTTTCCCCCTCCCCGATAAGAATTCAGGTACAGTATTTACATCGACCCGTTAATAAGTTGGCCCAGGTTTTTTTGGGTCAATTTTCTGATTAAAATTTCTAGGTTTATATAAAGGTGTATACAGTAGATTGCATGTTCACTCCATACACATTTAACATCAAGGTATACCCATTTTTCAAAACCAGGAGGAGACTTCTGGCCATTTTGGGGGGTTTGGTTAGGTTTGGAGGAGACATTTTTAGCACTCTGCATGCCACCCAACAGCCAGCCCTGGGGCAGGAAATTGCACCCCAACCTGCTGCAGTTGCTCACGATTGTCACTAGATGCAATCTCAGGCCATTTCCACATTACACTGTTATAGTGCTATTATTCCCCTCTCAACTTCCTGTGGAATCCTGGGGTTTGCAGTTTAGGGAGAGGCCTTTAGAATTCTTAGCCAGAGAGCTCTTTGGTCTCAATAAACTACAAACCCCAGAATCCCACAGGTGGTTGAAAGTGGAATAATAGCACTATAACAGGCTAGTGCGGAAATGGCCACAGTCAGTGAATTTTCTGTGCTCTGGAAGACTCACAGCCCTCCCTATACTGCAAACTCTAGGATTCCATAGGATATTGAAAGTGGAATAACAGCACTGTAACAGTCTGGTGTGAAAATGGCCTCAGCTAGAGATGCTAAAATGAGCGAAGAAAGCGATACAGACAAGAATGCTGTGGTTTCCAGAGGTGATCTGGGAAAAAAATGGCAGCCCAAGAAAATGAGAGTAGAAGGCTTTTCATTGAAAAAGATGGGCTGGCAAATGTGTATCTGCTGGGAGAGAGAACTATTAGGGCATTGACCGCCCCATATATGAATCCGCCCCCCCCAATGAATTGACCTTTAGTCTCCCAAATTTCTAGCATGGCAAAGAGGGAGACATTTAAAATGGTTCACATTAGAATCCCTCTGTATCTTGCATTCGTGTTCCCTTGGCCACTCAGCCTGCCCCTTTTCTTTGGATGCCTAAATTGTGTTTCTGAATCGCTCAACTGAATATCTAGGTATTGTTATCATTTATTTAGATAGTGTCATCACTGTACAAGGTGCTTTCCAAGTAAAAGAACAATCAAACAGTTCCCAGCCCTCTGGCTTACAATCCAGTTAAGACAGAACACGAAAGAAAAAGGGGATGGCAGTGTGGGAAGGGATTAAGTCCAGAAGATACTGCCTCTTCTCTGCTCTGAGGCCAGGGCAGTGGACATTGGGATGAATGGAGCGCCTTTTGTCTCCTAGCTGTCCTGCCTTGCTTTTCTCCCTCTGACATTACTGCAGTGCCAGAAATTTAGGGATTAAAGGAGAGTTTCCTTGGGGCGGGGGCAGAATCCTTCTGTGGAGCAGGCAATGCCTATAGCTACAGCCCTGTGGGCTGGAATACTTGTATTACCTTGAGATTGTGTATTACCTGGGAGTGATGGTAGAAGTAAGTCCCTCAGGGAGACACAACTCTCAGAACATGGGTGTGGATTTGAGCTTGGGTTCCAATCAGCCGTAATTTGCTAATTATTGAGCACTACCCTAATTTTATCTGTGTATCTAGTGGCCTCCACCCCATAACCTACCACGTTCTGTGTTCCTATTCATCCCATACTTTCAGAATCCCACATGCAGTTTCAGATTTTGGCAAATCCTCGCTGCTTTTTGTCTGTATGCTGCCCGAATACTTAAGTGAATTTCATATTTAAGTGATAATGATATTTCACTGAATAAATACATAATTCTACAGAGATTTAAAGCGTCGCCCTAGACGCAGGAGAAAAAGGTGTATGTTTCAGTTTTTATACCAAAGCAATATGTTAAGACAGGAAAGTAAATTGTTACTGTATACTTAGTGGATTGGTTTGGGTAATAGTTTTTCTGCTTGGAGGGCCAGAAGTAAGCCTAGATCAGCTAAGTTGGGGTGGAAATCATGTAGCTTTCCAGATGTTTTTGGACTGCAACAGCGAGTAGCATTCACCAGCCTTGTCAATGGTGAGGAATGATGGGAACTACTGTCCAAGATCGTGTCCATTTACAAAGTAGATTTACAAGAGTAGACTGTAGACTAGCAGTGTCATTAACACTGGAAATGAGAAAACTTCCACCAAAATCTGAAAGCTGCAAGGTAGGTGAGCAATGCAGAATGTGTTCTGCCGCCCCTCCAGCATCTGCTGCCTGAGGAAGATGCTTCACTCCAAACAGATCAAAGCAGAAAGAGGCCAATTCACTTGTGCCAAAGGACAACTACCAAATAATTCCTGTGGTGTGACACTAGATAATTCCAATACTCAGGGTCCACCATGGACTTTTTATATGGACTAGCTTTCCAAAGACCTCTTGGATTTTTGTGCAAGTGACTGATGCTGCCATCTTGCCCATTACTTCCAAGGTTGTCAGAGTGCAAACTGGAGAGGGCTCCTGTACTTTTAATGGCTGTGCAGAAGAGGGAATTTTAGCAGAGGTGCCTCTTAACTGGTTGGATGAAAAACCACTGAGGATCCCCAACTGGGACCAGAGTTGCCAGAGTGCCAACTCCTATGCCTTTTAATAGCCTTATAGAAGAGGGAATTTTATAGGTATTGCTCACTAACTGATTGCATAACAAGCAACTCATGCTGAAATTCCCTGTTCTCCACAATTGTTAAAAGTAGAGGAGCCCTTTCCGGTTTGACCTATGGCAACCCTACCCATCAGATCTGAGAGTGTACAAGGAGGAGAATTCCTCTGCCTCCATTCTCATAGCAAGTTGTTTGAGAAGACAGGGAAGGCTAACTTTGTTCTTTTTGGGTACAGTGGGCTCAGAGGAAGAGCTGCCGTGGTTTGAGCGTTGGACTACCACCCTGGAAACCAGGGCCATTTCCGCACTAGACTGTTAATAGCACTATGATTCCACTTTCAACATCCTATGGATCCTGGGGTTTGCAGTTTCAGGAGGGGCTGGCCAGCCCCTCCCGAAACTGCAAACCCCAGGATTCCATAGGATGTTGAAAGTGGAATCATAGTGCTATTAACAGTCTAGTGTAGAAATGGCCCTGTCTCTTCCTTCCACAGTGCAGCCTGGGACCTTCCTAGGCAGTGCTGGGGCAGGAAGCGTGACCAGCGCAGCTCCGGAGGCTCCGCACGCCAGGTAAGTGCGCGCGGGGTCCAGGAGCAATGCGCAATCGCGCACCATTTTCAGCTTCTAGCTGAAAATGAAAAGGTGCATGATTGGCCCCTGCCGGCCCCTGGAGCGTTGCGCGATTGTGAGTGTGTTGTGCAGATCGCTCCTTGCAATCGCGCGACGCTCCAGTCCCTCTTTTGCATGGAAAATGCCATGCGAAAAGGGCCTAAGTAAATAAAATGATGTATTTGTAGTGGCTATTATGGTTGCCCAGCAACCTGAGAAATAATGGCTCTGCCAAAGACATGGCCTTGGGTTCAAGATTGCTAGGAGAAGACCAGTGCTAATTACAAACTGGCATCTCCAGAGGCCCTTTCACTCTACCCAGTTATAGCACTATGATGCCATTTTTAACTGCTGTGTCCGATGGAATTCTGGGAGTTGTAGTCTGGTGAGGTACTAGAGCTCTCTGGCTGAGAATTCTAAGTATCCCTTCCCCAGAGAGCAAACACCAGGATTCCATAGGATAAAACCATGGCCGCTAATGTGGAATCATAGTACTATATGAGTGTCGTGTCAAAGGGGCTCAGATGAGTAGGCAAAAAGTAGCAGTGAGTTCCTAAAGGGCTGTGTGCAATTGCAGTCCCCAGCTGTCCCTCATGATTCAGAGGATAGAGCTGTATATGTCACATGTCCTGTATCCACACTACGCCATTATAGCACTATGATACCACTTTAACTGCTGTGGCTCCATTCTGTGGACTTCTGGAATTTTCAGTTTTGTAAAAGACTTGGAATTTTCTTCCAGAGAGAGATCTAATCCTGCCATGGAGGGGAGTGGGCTTCTCTCTCGCTCAGAGGATTCTAAGTACCTCACCAAACTATAAATCCCATAATTCCGTAAGATGGAGCACTGGCAGTTAGAGGGGTATCAAACTCTTATGCAGTGTAAATGCACTCTGGGTTCCCTAACCTGACCTCCTGCCTTCAGGTATAATGGAAGAGGTTACGTCATAGCCAATGGGAAAGAACAGTTTAACTGGAAGCTTCTATGGCCATTTCCGCACTAGACTGTTATAGTGCCATTATTGCACTTACAACATCCTATGGAACCCCAAGGTTTGCAGTTTAGAGAGGGGTCTTTGAAGCCCCTCCCAAAACTGCAAACTATGGGATTCCATAGAATGTTTAAGGTGGAATCATAGCGCTATCGCAGTCTAGTGCGGAAATGGCCATCATCGAGAACAGCATGTTGTCCTTTGTGTTAGGAAGCATTTTTCTTTTGCTGGTGCCATCGTACCACCCTGAATGTGTGCAAGCTTGTCTAATTTGGGAAGCTAAGCAGGATGGGACATAGCTAGTACACGAAAGGGAGAATGGTACAGAGTACAAGAGACAACCTGGAGCCCATCCACACTACACAATTATAGTGCTATAGTTACTCTTTAACTGTCATGGTTCCATCCTGTGGAATCCTGGGATTTATAGTTTGGCGAGACACTGGAGGGCTCTGGCGGAGACTTCTAAACATCACTCCCTATGGATCTTAAGATTCCATGGGTTGTTGTCATGGCAGTCAAAGTGGAATCACAGTGCTATAATCATGTAGTGTGAATGGGCCATCCTGCCTGAAACAGTATTGGGCTGGGTAGACCAGTGGTTGTATTCAGTGCAAGGCAAGCCGTTCCCTGTCTGAATGGAAACCGCTGCAATTAATACAAACACACACATGTGAGAGCCAGTGTGATACAAGGGCTTGAGTGAGGGCCTTTGATGGAGTTTCTCTGTCAATGATACACCCCATAAGCACAGCAGCGGGTGATGTGAGAAGGGTGGGACCGTGACAACATCATGCAGAAGTGTTGTTGCGGTCCTACTCCTCTCGCATCATCACGACAGGACGACACCAATCCTGCGGAACCCCACTCAGACATGGAAACCGACTGGGTGACCATGGGTGAGTCACACTCTCTCAGCCTGATGGTAAGGCCAAAGGCAAACCTCCTCTGAACAAATCTTGCCAAGACCCTGGCCATTTCCACACTAGCCTGTTATAGCGCGATGATTCCACTTTCAACATCCTCTGGAATCCTGGAGTTTGCAGTTTGCAAAAACTGCAAACCCCAGGATTCCAGAGGATGTTGAAAGTGGAATCATCACGCTATAACAGGCTAGTGCGGAAATGGCCCCTGTGGTAGGCTTGCCTTAGGTTAAGAAATGACCTGAAGGCGTGCAGCACAACAGCAACACACACACACACAGATATCTTCCTTGCATGCCAAAACTTACCTGGGCTGGTTTCCTGTGGTAGTCCCTGAATGTTGGTTTGTTATTTTCCAGAATGTTAATGCTTCCCTGGGTTGAAGACCCTTCAGAAAAGATATTGTGATAGAAGTGTTACTCCTATTGTTTACTGAGCAAATTTGGAAAAAAAAATCCCTTAATGATCTCCTAGTAACGGCCCATTGAAACCTAAGTGATTTCTGCGTTTCCAATAACTTCTAAAGTTCTCCTGGCCTTCTGCCCTCAGCAATGATGGAGGATGCTGTCTCGCAGCCAGTATGAAAGTACAGTTCAAGTCACCTCAGATCCCATCTTAGGCAAAAGGCGGGATATACATTCAATAAATAGATAGATAGCTAAAAATACCTGCAGGCAAATATTTATGTCATGCAGCCATAGGACTGCATTGTGGTTGGGCCGAAGTCACACGGGCAGCAATGGCATCAGAGACAATTTTACAGAACAAAAATGGCTAGTCTCCCAACTGTGCTGTCAAAGAACCAATACACTTGCTAGCGGCTGCAGCAAAAATTCGCCGAGACTCACCCCAAACTGCCAAAAAGGAGACAACTAAAAAAGGTTCAGTGAAACATCCAAACCAAGAATTGCAATAAACCAAATCCGAAGAAGAAAACCGTGTCCAGTTATCACCATAACTTATGGAGTCTGAATGCATTTTGACTTGGAAGAAACCTTTGTTCTGGTTTTTAGCCACAAATTATACCTGGACTATTCGTTCTGAAAAAACGGACCTCTGAATTCATACGGAGACTTTTGGTCCTGCGTAGCAGTTAAGATTGTGGGCCAATATTTTGGAAATCCGCCGTTCAAGTCTCAGCTCAGCCAATGGATATTTTCCACCAGCCGCAGCATGCGCACATTAGGGGGGGTCAGTGACACTGTCCTGCCTCGCAGTATTGTTGTATGGACTTTTGAACTATAGTGGCAGAAGCACTTAGAGGAAAATGCTGTACTGAATAATCAGTCTTACTGCTATTATGAAGACTTAATAATAGGGTCAGGCTAGAGATACTTTCCTTTTATTCTAAATGCCTTCTTATGTCTTTGGGATCTCCACTGAATAAAGGACTTGAGTTGTTCTAAGTGCTTTTTTCTTGTGTTATTCTACACTATTTTCTTTGGGGAAGCAAGCTAAACACGATTGCCCACCCTTGCTTTAAATCAGAGCTTGCCAAACTTTTCATGGTGATGACACACTTTTTTAGACATGCATCATTTTGCGACACAGTAATTCGATTTTACTAGCAAACTGGAAGGTAAACTAACCCCTTATAAGAGATACAGACACATACATAAATGGTAATAACAAAATGTATGGGGACACAATATATGTCGTGAAAACCTTTCATATACAGTCAGCCCTCCACATTTGCGGGTTTCACTTTTGCAGATTTGCTTATTAACAGACTATTTGCTGTCACCTCTGCTGCCTCCCTGTGCCATTTTTAATAGGGACTGCAAGTGTTGTGAGACTGAGAAACTGCAAATGAGGCTTGTATTATTAAAATGGTGTGGGGCAGCAGTGGAGGGGGCAGTCAGCCCCACCAGCCCCCCACTTCTGCCTTGTGAAGGAACTCTGATGCCTCAAAGGAATCCAGGGTGGGCTGAATATGGTGATCATACTTTTTTTTGTATGTTAAATATGCTTTGGAGGGCTAGAGTTATTCACGGTTTTTCCATTTTCATGGGGGTCCTGTGCCCCTAACCCTAGCGAACGTGGGGGGATAACTGTACTTTTAAAAATATATGATTTATAAATAACAGATATTTCCAAGATTATAGGCAAGACACCTACATACTTCAGGTGATACACTAACGTGTCGCGGCAGACCATTTGGAAAGCTCTGCATCATTCACATTCAGAGCACGTGACATTTGGCTGCTAATCAAACTGGCAGGTTGCCTGTTTAACTTTGAAAAAAAAGAAAGACATATTGCTACCAGCAGAAAGCAATTTGGGATCAAAAACACTGGCATAAAGACCTTAATTGCTATTAAGGACAGTCCTTCCTCCCCATCCGCGGGTTTGACCTTCACAAACTTGATTATGTGCGAGGTGCCTGCTTGCCTCCCCGCTTCTCCCCCTCCCATTCCCTTACCTTTTGCCTGGGCATATGTGTCTTCCTCCCATGGACATGGGCAAAAGGCAAATGAATGGCAGGGGGCAGGCCTGTGTTTGTGCCTTCTTTGGTTGTGTTGCCTCTCCCGTTCACCTGCCGATTGCCCGTGACCCTGGAAAGCAGTGTGGCTGGGCAAAGTGCCAGTGAATGGGGAGAAGCCTTGGAAGGGAATGGGAGAGGGAGTGCTCATGTGGGTAGGTGGGGGAGTTATTTAACTCTAAAAAAAAAACACCACTTTTGTGAGGGTTCCGTGTGTTACCCTGCTTGCTGGGGGTCCCTTAGGGGGATTCCCAACACCTGTCAAAATTATCACTTGTGGGGAAAATTAGCTATGAACACCGCTTTAGCAATGCAAAGAGGGCAGGGTAATTAAGGATCTTTTGCCCAATGTTTACGGAGCTGGATCACGGAGAATCAGGCTAATTGTTCAAATGTAGGTATTTTATTGACATAGCTGTTAAAATTCATACAATCACTCAGCTGCATTCATTCCAACAGGCATACAAGACTGTAGAAATTTAGAAAGAGGTGAAAATTAAGAGAGAGAGACGTAAGGGTTTTGGGATAATACTGTACCAATCCAGAAGTCTTCAGCTGGGAGAAAACGAGCAAAAAGCCGAGCTCAGCCACGCCTTTTGAGACTGAGGGGAGCTTACCAGCAACATGGTTTGCGGGTCTGGGAGAACCCCAAAACGGGGGAGAAGAAGGGCCTAGTTATAGAGCTGACCCATGTCCAGGGGAACAGATGGCTGCATCTTTATGAAGATGGATTTCAGCTTCAAAGAAAATACAGCCAAACATCCTTGTAGTTTCCTGTAAGATGAGTTCCTCATCCGGGGATGCATACCTCAAGGTGTTACATTCCAGGCTGTTTGCATTGTTTATTTGTTCCCAGAGACTTATTGTCTCCTGTTCACTGCTGAAAATCTATCCAAATGGCCTGTGAGCCGTTTGCAAGATTCACCTTGGACGCATGACAGAAAACAGGCTGCTCTATTATCTGTCTCCATAGCTCCACTGCCTACGTGTCCTTCCAGTAGATTTCTATGGCTCACTATGTTTGATGTAAAATAATTAGGACCCTCAAGACTTAGTTTTTAGGTGGGTTAGGTGGGTAACACGTGAACCTTAGCAAAAATCAAGGGGCCTGTAATCCTTTGGAGAGGCATTTCAGTCTTTTAAGCCTTTTCCTTATCGCGGAGGTGGGGGGTGCCGTTCGCGCAAGCAGGTCCTTGCGCGAGGCGCTCTCTTCGTCCCGCAACTGGCTTCCTGGTGGCATGACCGCCCTGCCCCTTCCTTCCATAGTGCAGCCTGGGAGCTGTAGGCTGCGCTGGGGGAGGAAGTGCAAGTGGCGCGCCTGGGACGACGTACCGCAGCGCAAGTAAGTGCGTGTGGGCCCTGGGAGCCTTGCGTGACTGCACGCCATTTTCGGCTTGAAGCTGAAAATGAAAAGGTGTGTGCGCGGTTCGCGTTAGGCTTGTGAGCGTCGCGTAAATGGGAGTGCATTGTACGGACCGCCGCTCCCGTTTACGCGATGCTCAAGCGGACCTCTCACAAAAGAAACTGCATGCGGAAAGGCCCTTAGAATGAGAAAAATTTGATTTATTTTTGGGTTGATGGGCCTTAGTTGGAGACACTAACCCTGAAGAAGCTGGTGGGCCCCATGTCACTAGTACAGTGTAATAGGGCATACTTAACCAAGGGAATTGGCCGTGGAACATACTCCAGGCTGAGGCCACTGGGATGCTTGGGAGCTGTATGGACTTGATGGGAGATCACTGCAGCGGAAGAGTCCAAAACCAGCAGCGCAGCTCTGATACAGACTTGGAAGGTGTGGTGAGGCAAGGGTGAGGCAGTGGGGCGGCTCCTGAAAAGGCAGGATGCTGAGCAGAATTAGGAGAGAGGCCATTTCTGCCCTACACTGTTCTGGGGCTATAATTCCACTGTCAACATCCCATGGAATCCTGGGGTTTGCATTTTAGGGAAGAGCGTTTAGAATTCTCAGCCAGAGGGTTCTTTGGCCTCCAGAAACTACAAACCCCAGAATTCCACAGGACGTTGAAAGTGGAATCATAGCACTATAGCAGTGTAGTGTGGATGTGGCCGAAGGTGGGAGACAGGAGTGGAAGACGAGAAAGCGGAGATGGGAGGCTTTTATAGGCAACTGGGTTGCAGATTGTGGGGATAAAGAGCAGACAGTCTTGCCTCAGGCAAGGCAGCCATTGGATTTATCCTGCCGTGGAAGGGCTAGATCTACCAGGACAAAACAACATTGGCCACTTCCGCAGTAGACTGTTACAGCGCTATTATTCCACTTGCAACATCCTATGGAATCCTGGGGTTTGCAGTTTCGGGAGGGGCCAGCCGGCCCCTCCCGAAACTGCAAACCCCAGGATTCCATAGGATGTTGCAAGTGGAATAATAGCGCTGTAACAGGCTAGTGCGGAAATGGCCAAGGCCAAGGCAGAGTGGAAGGAGAAAGACTACAGAAGAGAAAGCAGTGCAATTGCTTAGAGACCAGCACCACTTAGTGGTCTCTGTATGTTACCGCAATACGCTCCGAACCGGTTGATGGACTGAGCTCGTATTAAATGAAAGAGATGCAAGGCTATTCCTAAAAGGTACGGTATGCCAAAATCGAAAGGAAAAGGAACACTTCTGGTCTCAAGCATTACAGATAAAGGAGGCTCAACCTGTAGTAGCAACCTATTTCATACAAGCTCTCCTGAGCACTTGTATTTTTGCCATTTCACAGATCCCCAGTCATGGGAAGAAAAAAAAAAAAGATGCTCCATTTCTCCTTTAGAGATTCTCCAAATTCAAATGAAGAGTTAAAAAGAGGAAGCCAGGATTCCTGGAGAGGTGACCTGGGAAGACAAAACTGGGAATCGGTGAAGCGATTTTTGTCTTCTCAAGCTCTACTTGCTGCCTTCCCGAGACTCAGTGAGATTTAATTCTTATTGAATAATATGCAGGATTTACTTGTCTTACATATCACGTAGCAAATCTATTTTTTTTTAAAAAAAATACAGTACAGAAATAGACATCAAAATACTAAACCTCATCCTCTCTCCAGAGTCCCCTTGGGAGGTTTCGGATTGCAGTATCTGCCCCTGAGATTCTGAGGTGACTCTGCTTGCGCTGTCCAAACCAGAAGTCCCATTGACTGTTTTTTTAAAAAATCTTTTCTCATTGGTTTGTTTTTAAATACATTTATGCCCTGTTTTATCCTCCCATGCAGTCTTACTCCCATAATGCTAATAACCTGGAAGAAGTGGAGCCTGCAACAAGACTTCCTTTGCTTTGTGCTGACGAAAGGTAACAAAAGCGAAAGGTAATTTTAGAGCAAAATTTTTCACCATTGTGAATAAGAATCCAAATGACACAATAAATTGTGAGTACAACTATTAGTAGCTTTGCTTAACTGGATCCATAATGGTTAGAATACTATTATTTTACCTTCTTTTGACTCGTCATTACAGTGTGGTAGGGGAATCAGAGCCCTTTTGTGTGTTAGTATGTTATATGCCATATCTCAGAAATGATTTGAAGGCACACAACAAAAACAACAACATGTGAGTGTTTAGATTGGTTAGTTACTTAATAAGTTAATGTTTCAGAGGGTTTTTTTTTAAAGTTTTTTGTTTAGTATTTTATTTCATTTAGCGTGTTAATGTTAGTTTTTGTCTATGTTAGAAATGTTTATTGGAGTTTCTGTTTATGTAGTTTTGTGTTATGTCATTTTGCATAAAAACTCATAAATAAATATATAAAAAAGGGGGTTCTTCATCTGTGTGCATTCTCTGGTGTGAAGTAAAGTTGTGCTTGGAATGAAGTTCTTTCTGTATTTCCAAAATTCTTCCTGTGTAGGGAACAAAAAAGGAGTAAGATTGGGCACGATAAGTTACCTGGGTTTCTTCAAGAGGGATAAGATGGGGGTGCTTATAAGTTCATGAAAGAAAGAGGAAATGAGAAAGACAGAGCCCATTTCTGCACAAGACTATTACAGTGGTATGATTCCACTTTCAACATCCTATGCAATCCTGGGGTTTGCAGTTTCGGGAGGCGCTGGCTGGCCCCTCCCGAAACTGCAAACCCCAGGATTCCATAGGATGTTGAAAGTGGAATCATAGTGCTATAACAGTCTCGTGCGGAAATGGCCAGAGAGAGAGAGAGATATTCATACCACCATTGCTAGGAGTGTAAAGAGTAACACCATGAAGCCCACTTTTTTTTTCTGTACCATAAAGTGAACTCACCACAAATAGACTCAGACATAACTTATGGGGACAAGATCCGAGCCATCAGCAGGACAGCAGCCACTGTCCATAAGGAAATCACATTGCCATGTCCTTCCAAGGACGCTAAACATTAAATGGAGAGAAAAAGCTGCATTCTCCAGATGATCTCGCACTATGATGAGGAAGGTTTTTCTGTGCCTCCAAGTGAGGGACCCTCAAAGATGGCTGGCAGCTTCCAAGTCGGTGAATCTCTACAAGTTTCAGTCTTAATCCTAAAGAAGCTATCCATAGCGTTGAAATCTTATGCCATGAACAGGTTCAGCATATGAAATAGTTCCTTTTAAAGTACAGACTAAAACCTAGAGCAGATTCACTGCCGCTCCTAAGATGGAAGCTAGCATCGGACAATAAAGACATGCCCTACCATGGGAAGGATAAGTCATGGGGAGAATTTACTCCAAAATACACATGTCCATCCTTCTTGAGAAGATAAAAAATAGAGAATCACCATATAGGCTCTCCAGGCTACTTAAAGGAAAGGTGGGACAGCACACAATGCCTTTGATATAATGAAATATGAATTTTGACCATGAAGCATCAAGGGAAGGACAAAGACATTCCTACTTTTGGCTGGAAATATATATTCTTGCACATCTGTTACTGGGAGGAGGCTATGAGCAGACCTCTGTGATGCTGATAGTCTTATCACACTACACCGCACTGTTACAGCATTACGATGCCACTTTAACAGCCATGGCAACATCCAGCAGAATTCTAGCCTTTGAAGCTTAGTGAGGCCCAGGAGCTCTCTGGTTGCTAATTCTAATTGCCCCTCCCTAAACTGCAAATCCCATAGGATGTTGGCATGGCAGTTAAAGTAGAATGCAGTGGCTCTAATCCCCACACTTTTATGGAATCGATCATTTGCAAGGTTCTTCAACCCCTGCACCCCCACCTAAAGTGCTTCTTTTCTGGGGGATTCTTCCCTCTCAGCAGCTCCGATCTGACCTCTCAGCCCTTTAAAAATTTGCCTTTCTTCCTTCTCGTCCTCCATCAGCTACTGCGCGGCCAGCTAAGGATGGGCAGCCTGATTTCTCAGTACCCCAAAGGTGCCTTCTTGTCTCTAGAGTACCTTCTTTGTCCTGGGGCAGTGGAAGATCTCGCAGCTCTTAGACACATTTCTTGGTTGGACTACCAAGTTTGCCTTAGGGTTGCCCTGACTTGAAGGCACACCAAACAACGGAAACACCCCATTAAAGAGAAAAAGTCAGCAAACTGTAGCATGCCTTGAATTGCTTACATACAGATCCCTCTGTTTTAAAATGGTCTATGAGGGGGCGGCCAACTTTGGTGGGCCTGAGATCCAGTTTTGCTCTTTCTTCTAACACCAGCTATGGATCGGTTTCTCCCCACAACTCCTCCTAAATTTGGTTGTTGTTGTTGTTGTGTGCATTCAAGTCGTTTCCAACTTGTAGTGACCCTAAGCCAACCCTATCACTGGGCTTTCTGGGGCTGAGAGTGTGTGACATACCCAAGATCCTCAGTGGGTTTCCATCCAAGGCCATTTCCTCACTACACTGTTATAGCGCTATTATTCCACTGTCAACATCCCATGGAATCCTGAGGTTTGCATTTTAGGGAAGGGCGTTTAGAATTCTCAGCCAGAGAGTTCTTTGGCCTCCAGAAACTACAAACCCCAGAATTCCACAAGATGTTGAAAGTGGAATAATAGCACTATAACAGTGTAGTGCAGAAAGGCCCTTAGTGTTAGGTGACAAGGAATTCATGGCTATCATAATAGCTCTGTAATAGTGGACTGGAAAAAGGAACAATATGGAAGATGTCTAGGTACTAGGAAGGAGGACTGAAACATGCTATTATGGTAGCCATTAATTCCTTGTCACCTAACACTAAGGGCCTTTCTGCACTAGACTGTTATAGTGGTATGATTCCACTTTCAACACCCTATGGAATCCTGGGTTTTTCAGGCCCCTCCCTAAACTGCAAACCCCAGGGTTCCATAGGATGTTGAAAGTGGAACAATAGCACTATAACAGTCTAGTGCGGAAACAGCACAAGACATAGTCCAATGTTCAAACCACTATGCTGGCTCAGTAGCCACCAGGAAAAGCCCATTTAACCTAACCATCTTAAAGTTGCCTGGTGCCTGTTGCTACTCCTTCTTTAAGACTCTTTCACAAAATAACTTGACCCACGAAAGAAATTCATAGTTCACTTACTGAAGTACAAAACACATGTTCCTTCCAACAGCAAGTTGGAAACCACAGCTTCAAGAATGAGTCTGTCATTGGATATTACATCTAAAATGGGGATGGGAGGGGAAAGAAATGATTCAAAGGGCCCCCAAACAATCTCCCTGTGTTATGGGGTGGTGGTGGTAAATATTCTTGATAGTTGCATCCACCGCCAGGTTAGATTAGGGGAATTGTTTAGCCCAGTGGTTCTCAACCTGTGGGTCCCCAGATGTTTCTAGACTTCAGCTCCCAGAAGCCCTGAGCATTGACCATAGTGGCTGGGGCTTCTGGGAGCTGAAGTCCACAAACATCTGGGGACCCACAGGTTGAGAACCACTGGTTTAGCCAAAGGATAACATCAGCTTCCTTGTAAAATGAAGTTCTGTCACAGATCTAGGCCCTTTTCGCCTGGCGTTTTTAAAGCGTATGAAGCACGCTCCCTCCCCTCTTCACGAGCCGCCGTACCGCATGACGTTCTGGCTGACCAGGTGCTATCACGACCGTGGGTAGTGCTGAAGTCGCGTTTTTTCATTTTTGCCTGAGAAGCGAAAATAACCTCCTTTTTACACATCGCTCGCGCGACCAGCGGTCCTGCGGAGCCGTCGTCCGGTGTGTTTACGTGAAGGGCGTGGGAGTGGGCGAGGTGTGGGCAGTCCCTGCTGCCTGTCCCTCACGCCGCAGCTCCCGGGGACGCTCTGCCCAGCAGCAGGCTGGCCGCTGCCCCCATCGCAGCAGGGAACACTGCACGATACAGCACCGCGAGAGGCCACCCCGGGGCTGCATCACCACTCACACTCGAGACGACGGCAGCCCCTGGGGTCTGGCCAAATGTGTTTTTTTTCCCCCAAACCTGGTGCTATTGTTAGCATGTCAGCATGTTACCAACGTAGTATGAAACAGCCTGTTTGCAGGATCTATCGTGCTAACGTTAGCACGATAGGCCAAAGAAAAAGAAAAAAAAGAAAACCCACCGACCAATCAGGGCCGGTGGGGCGGGGACAGGGTGGGACCTGGGCGTGGCCCAGGACACCGACACGCGGAAGAGGCACCAGGCGGGGACTGGCGCTCTCTCGCAAATGCCCTGCTGTGTGCGGAGTGCAAGGGGCTCTCTTGCAATGTTTGTAATAGCGCGAGGGCTCTAGTTCATCACGCTATCAAGCTAACGTGCGAAAAGGGCCCTAGTTATTACAGTTTTAGGCAACTAGTTCCGTTGTAAAATGCCGCTTCCACATCTTGTGATTTGAACGTCCGGCCAGTGGTTGTTTGGGTTTGGAAAATGATTTTATATCTTCTACTGTATTTCATCTGATGTGTTTTTTCTATAATAAAACCCATGAAAAGTAGACTCTGACATCTACAGATCAACTGGGAACACCACACCCAGGGCCTTATCACCCTGCACTGTTATGAGCTATGATTCTGCTTTAACAGCCATGGCTGGAATCCTGGGATTTGCAGCTTATGAAGGGGCCTGTAGAATTCTCAGTTCTTGGGCCTCAGTAAACTACAAACCCCGGAACTCCACAGGATGAACCCATGGCCATTAAAGTGGAACCCCAGTTCTGAAAAAGTGCAGTGCTAGTCTTCTGCCTTCTCTCTTTTTCAGTTTGTCTTAAGGAGTCCCAGATTCTTTCCTCTTTTTTGTTTGTAAAAAAGTCCACTTTACAGCCAAGGTTCAAGCTGAGATTGCACAACATACCGAAGCTTCTAGATTAATAATAATAATTAAAACATTCCATATCATATACCCACACAAACCAGGGTATAAGAGGAATGAGGTTTCTGGGGGACGGAGGACAGAGTGTCAGGATGCATGCTTCTGTCATATATATATGCTGAATGTATTGGTGTTTGCAATAGAATAGCTTTGCTAGATCAAAGAGGGTTATAGCCTGCTGTAGTGCTACTATGTATTCATTGCTAATTATTACTTGCAACTATGTATCTGGTAGAAACTCTCAAAGTACCCAGAGATGCTAAATGGTTAAAGGCTGGAATAGTCGATGGCCATTTCAGCACTACGCCATTATAGTGCTATTATTCCACTTTCAACCTCCTGTGGAATCCTGGGACTTGCAGTTAAGGGAGGGATTTTGAGGATTCTCAGCCGGAGAGCTCTTGGCCTCAGTAGACTACAAACACCAGAATTCCACAGGACGTTGAAAGTGGAATAATAGCACTATAACAGTGTAGTGAGGAAATGGCCAATGTCACCTTGTAAATGGCCTGAGTCATGTCTTCTCATGAGAAGACCAAAGTAACAGCCTGAGTTGAGTCATCTTGGCTTCTATGCTTCATTTGCTCTTGGACCCATTAATGTGCCATTTTAACAGTCCATGGTATCCAAAGAACTCTCCTCCAGCACCACATTTCAACTGAATTAATTTTCTTCCTATCAGCTTTCTTCACTGTCCAGTTTTCACAACTGTATATAGAAATCAGCAATATGATGGCGTAGAAAATCCTGACTTTGGCATTCAGTGCTATATCTTGACATTTGAAGATCTTGACTATTTCCTTCATAGTTGCCCTTCCTAGTCCTAGTCTCTTTTTGATTTCACTATAGTCTCCTTCCTGAATTATGACAGGGCAGAAAAGAATGTAATTAGTAATAGAAAGTGCATGTCTGCAGCAGAGCATCTACACTGATTGAGAAGCAGACACCCCAATGGCTCAGAGAAAGAAAGTAAAAGGCCTTATAGGAACTCCATTCTTGGGCCATTTCCAGACTAGAGTGTTATAGCACTATTATTCCGCTTGCAACCTCCTATGGAATCCGGCCCCTCCTGAAACTGCAAACCCTAGGATTCCATAGGAGATTTAAAGTGGAATCATTGTGCTATAACAGACTCGTGTGGAAATGGCCCAGCTGGCAGGGATCTCTTTTGGACAGCGCTTTGTGATGCCCCCCACCTTCTGGGGGGCACACTTATTGACTTCCAAGTGCACAAGTCCCCTTTTTGGACAGTCCTACCAGATGCCCCGCTTCCAGGGATTGTGCTGAATTAGGTATTGGATTTATTTTAAAAAAATCCTAAAATAAAACTGTTCTAATTCGAACAATGTCGCTTCCTTATAAAATGTTAAAATATGAATATACATAAATGTGTACATGAAAATATGCACACTAAAGAAACAAGGTATTTTTATTCATACACTACATCAAGTGGAGGGGGGCAACATCTGCATGCTGACGTAAAGGGGAGAGGGTCACAGTGGTAAAAAGTTTGAGAACTGGTGAGACCACTCAGTGACACTTTCTCTTTAAAACCAGAATTGGTCTCTGAAGTTGTGATGGCACCCACACAATGCTGTGAAGTTCCTGAGGTTACAGGGTCAGCTATTTCTCTGGGTGCCTCTGGCCATGTCTGCACTAGACCGTAATAGCGCTATTATTCCCCTTTCAACATCCTATGGATCCTGGGGTTTGCAGTTTAGGGAGGGGCCAGCCGGCCCCTCCCTAAACTGCAAACCCCAGGTTCCATAGGATGTTGAAAGGGGAATAATAGTGCTATAACAGTCTAGTGTGGAAATGGCTTCTGTCTCCTTAAGTCACCTCATTGGATCTCAACCTTCCACCAGAAGTGGAGTCTGACTCTTTATCTGCCCCTCAGACTGAATCTTCCTCACAAGGTTTACTTGATTTTGACTCACGGGTACGTTTCTTATCATTGTGGCTGGGCAACTGTACCAAATGTGCCCCACATCTCCAAACTCAAAAACAAGTTTTAATTCCCATATTTGATCTGGTTTGTAGGCAAGCCCTAAAACTCTGCTCATTTCTGACACACGCTTCTTCCTCGGGTCCTCAGTCACTACTCTGCTGCCAGTTTCTATGGGATCTTCTTTAATGAGAGGGTTCTGAATCTGTTTCTGAGGGAAAATGTCTTTTCTCTCTTTCATCTGTTATTAACACCAGATAATCCATTACTTCAGCTGCCTTTGCCACCGTTTTTGGCTGTTTGTCCTTCACTTCTGTCAGGTAGCCCTCCATATTTCAGTATGGGACATGTAGTAGTGAAGGGGACTCCAGAAGGGGGTCGGTCTACATAGGCTTAAGACTCTATAAAAGTGTTAAAAGAAATCCTCCAAAAGTGTGTGGCAAGTCAGAGTGTTTTGCAATGTGCTGCACTAGCAAGGCTCAGCAGAGTTCCTGTCTCCATTACAAGGTTAGGTCATAGTGTGCATCATTGCCTGAGATGTTCTGTAAACCATTTTCTGAAATGTAAACAACTGGGACATAAGGGGAAAGTGAAAACTACAGCAAAACCTTAGCAAAGGAGGGGCAAGAGGAAATGTCTTTGTGTGTCAGAAATGCTATAAAATCACTCTGTTAATTGTGCTCATGGCTCTTGACACTTTCTGGAAGCGATTCCAGTCAAACAGCCAGGCCGTTTCTTTTAATAAACTCTTTTTCCTTACCTCCGTGGTCTCACTGCCTCTGTGTTCCCGCTACAGTAATAGTTATTTAGCTGCTTGCTTGCAAGGATGGGAACCAGAGACTGTTAGGTAAACAAAGCTAGGAATGCAGCACTGATAAGAACTCCCAGCCTAAGCGGCCCCATTTCAAGGTCTCTAGCTGCGGGAATAGATTCTTTTTCTTCTAATGTTTGATTTCTGCTAATTGCTTTCAGTTTGCTCACTGAAGTCCTGTACAATGCAGCACACTCCTAATAAATAGTGTATTGGCACGGTTACATTTGTGTGTGTGATTTCGGTTCCTGACAACTACCCACCTGAGATCTTGAGGCAGGATTCTATAAAACTCTTCCAGTCCAACTAGATGATATACAGAAATTATGATTTATGCGTAACATTGGTGTTAGGGTTACTGTCGAAATGTCAAAAAAAAAAATGGGTCCAGACCTAAAATATTAGTCCATCACATACTACCCTGAGTATTCTACACGATTGTGGGTGAGCCCTGAATCATCCTGGAAAGATCCTCAACTTTGGCCAAAAGTATCCCCCTCCAAGAAGAACGCAGTGAAAAGCACTTCTTACATGAGCAAAGAGAAGGACCCTCCATTGTTAAAAGGAGGGGGTTTTGTAGATTAGAGTGACAATGGTCTCATAAAGCATTCTATGCACGTTGAAGAATTGTTATTTCCTCAGGCCCAAAATTCTAATATATGGTTGATAATAAAGTAACTTCTGGTTACTGGGGAGAAGCTGGAGAAGTGCTATTTTATTTAAACCCTTTTCACTGCTTACAATTCCGCCCAGCTGGAGCTAACAAACCCACGACAGTGGAGTGAGTTCTGCTCCATTCACCAAACCATATCGTTTGTTCAAACATGTCCTGTATGCATCTCTCTGAAAAGCATGAAGCCAGAACAGAGATTGAAGTATTCTCTCCAGAGATTGTAATCGGGGAGGCTTGCACTTTGAAATGCGGACGTTAAAACAAGTAGACTATAAGCAGGTCTTTTAATTTCCAAGATTTTAGCTTCTTTTTTCCTTCCACCATAACATCTTTCTGTAGTTATCATCATTTTGCTATTGCCTATACAAGCTCTCATTGTTTCCAGTAAATTTCAGAATGTGATTTCTTATCGGTGTTAGTTTTTAGTAAATGCATTCCAAGGAACTGCATTTCAGAGCTCCCTGAACAGACAAAAGAGGATTCATTGTGGCTTCAAGGAGTGTAAAAAACATCAGGCTGAATTAGTATGGCTTTTAGTACTGTAAAGCTCATCATGCTCAACAGAAAACTGTAAAACACTGCAGGCTTAACAGATCTCCATTGTTCAGAGGAGGTTTCCCCTTTACCTTCCTCTGAGGAAGGGTGACCAAAATGGTGAGAGGCCTGGAAGACATGCCCTGTGACGATAGACTTAGAGAGCTGGGTATGTTTAGTCTGCAGAAGAGAAGGTTACGAGGGGACATGATAGCTATGTTTAAATATTTGAAGGGATGCCATGTAGAGGAAGGAGAGGGCTTGTTTTCTGCTGCTCCAGAGACCAGGACAAGGAGCAATGGATTCAAACTGCAGGAAAGGAGATTCCACCTGAACCTCAGGAAGAACTTCCTGACGGTCAGGGCTGTCCGGCAGTGGAATCTGCTGCCTCGGAGTGTAGTGGAGTCTCCTTCCTTGGAGATTTTTTAGGAGAGGCTAGATGGCCATCTGTCGGGAATGCTTTGAGGGTGTTCCTGCATAGCAGGGGGTTGGACTGGGTGGCCCGTGTGGTCTCTTCCAACTCTACATTTCAATGATTCTATGATTCTATGAAGCTGAGAGAATGTGACTTGTTTCCATGGCTAAGCAGGGACTTGAATCATGGTTCGCCAGTGTGCCAGTCTAATGTTCAAACCACTATACCACACTGGCTTTCTTCAGTTTCTTCCACCTCACAGTGGAGTAGAACCCAGCATTCCTTGTTTTAAAAAATCAAGGAACTGCATGTTAAATTCTCTTGCTTGGCAGTGGGACAAATTCTCTAAACAGAGGACTAGATATGCAATCGTACAGATACCCTTCTTTGACAAAGTCCTGGGGGTGTGGCTATCCAAAGTGTCAGTGAAGCCTGGAAACAGGTTGCTAGGCAACCGGAATAGCCCCTCACAAGAGAAACCCAGTCCAGTAGTGTGCGGGAGGGGCTGGTGGCAGAGAGAAAAAGTTATATAAAGTCAAGTACCTATGGGTATTTTTTGTTACCATGCTGTTCATCCCTCCATGGTACAATTTAATTGGCGAGAAATATCATTTAATTGGTGAGAAATGTATTATTTCTAATACAAAATTCACACACTTATGGTTGGAAGGTCTGTGGACAAGAATTTGAGTTGGAAGCCGCATGCTAAGACAAATGACCTCAGTATGGTCAGGTCACAAGTTCAAAAGGTTTAGTCAGAAAAGACCTGACATTAATGGGCTTGTGATAATACTCTCAATGACCCAAATTTCAACTTCAATAGCAAAGGAAACAGCCTCAATGAAGCAACTGATGGTCATGAATCTGTAACCTCTTACCACGGAAACTCTCCTTTGTTCCCTCACCTGCCCAGATGTTAAGAGACTATAACAACTCTCATCAATGCTTTTTGAGGGTAGCACAGGGCACAAGGACCGGGGAACCAAAGGACAAAGTGACTCGCCCATGTGCATCCAAGGTACTATGTACTATGAATTGTTGGGCTTGGAGCCAAGGTTTAAGTGCCCTGTTTCCCAAGGGAATGTGTTAATTGCTTGCTGGCAGAGCAAACAAAAGGGGTCTGGAAAATATTAATGGTCTTAACTTCAAATCATAAAAGTTTTGTTTGAGCCACCTCCTTTTGATCTTCTGCTTCTGGAATGGAAATTATCACCCACTTCACCCCAAAATCTCTCGCTATCCAACCTGTCAGGAATCTCTCCTTGCTGAGCCGTAACCAGCAAGGGAGGAGGGAGGTCAGGAATACTTTCAGGGAGAGTCCAAATACACCAAACATGAGGAAAACACAAGCCGAGCCAGGTCAAGGTCCAGTCCAAAAGTTCAGGAGGCAGAGATCCGTCTGGAGGGTTTCAGGGAGCAGGAGACACAAAGGTTGTGAGGGCTTGCTAATAATTTGCTGCAAGCAAGGAGCAGCCACGCCGGCAGACTTAAATAGCCCCTGTGAGCAGGTGCTGCTTGTTATTGTTTCCTCAGCCTAGTCCAAGCAGTCTCCCTCTAAGCAGCCCATTTCAGCCTTCTGCGTGATTGAGGGCTGATGGGCACAGCTGGCTGCAACTCCTCTGCATCACTGCTGGTTCCCTCTCCGTTGTGAGCCAGCCGGGGCAACTCTGTCTCTGTTTGACCTTCCAGTGCAGGGGATGTTTGCAAGTTGATTTGCTCACTCATTGGCCCAGTCCTTGGCACAGTCAGTTGTTCCTCGATCTCAGAGGCATCCTCTATCCCACTCACTGGCTCGGCCCTGTGCACAATCAGATGCTCCTCAATCACAGCAGCAGCATCGATCACACAACCTTTCTCCCCTTTACCTTCACTATCCTTGTATGGTTCGTGACACTGCTTGATCACTTGAGTGTGTCTATGAATTCCTCCCAATAAAAACATTCTTTTGACTCTCAACTGGTGTCTCGCAGTACTGGTATACACACATGAAAAGGTCCCATGGTTATTTCCCTCTCACGGGCCTCCTATGAGATATAATTCCCCATCTTTCTAAGGAGATGCAGGCACTGCTGGAGGACAATGGCGTAGGGATGGGGCAGTGGGGAGGCTGGTGCGCCCCCGGCAGCACTTTTTGGGGTGCACCGCTACTCCTTGCCTGCCCTCCTCTGTGCGCCACCCCCCCACCCTTCCTCCATGCGCCCCAAGCTATGCCACTGCCGAACGATCTTAATGTCCTCCAGCTTTTGGGGTAACAGCTTCAGTGAGAGCCTAACAAGGAGCTAGAGAGTGGAGTCCCTTAGCCAGTCAAAGAGTGTGACTGTTTTGAGAGGTTTAGTATTCAGTGGAAGCCTATTGAGAGGCAGAAGAGTAATTAAACCCTAGTAAGATCTGGTCAGGGAATATGACTTATATTGGGGGGGTTACGCCTTTGATGAGAGTTTAGCCAAGGGGCTATTATATGATATTTATGCCTCATATGAAAGTCTAAAGATATAATTGAATTGTTTCTGTCGGGTGGTCCCTCCATATTCTAGAGGGGGAGGTATTTAGTATGGGATAGGTAGTAGAAACATGTAGCTGCTTGCTTGTAACAAAGGCCCTTCTCGCACGTTACCTGTTTGCACGGCTGGGGAGGGCGTCTCGCGCGAAAACCCTCAGCAGGAACGCTGCCGCTTCCCTCCTGCTTTGTCCCGCAGCTCACTTCCTGGTTGCGCGACCGTTGCTCAAGCGCCCCGCCCCTTCCTACCGCAGCGCAACCTGGGAATTGCAGGCTAGCACTGAGGCAGGAAGTATGACCAGCCCGCTCGTCCGACGTACCGCAGCGCAGGTAAGTGCGCGAGGGCCCCGCGAGCATTGCATGACCGTGCAGATTTTCGGCTTAGAGCCGAAAATAAAAAAATGCGCACGCGCGCCCCGCTTTAGGCTCGTGAGCGTCACGTGAATGGGAGTGCGTCGTACGGACCGATGCTCCCATTTATGCAACGCCCAAGGGGCCCTCGCGCAAAAGAAACTGTGTGCGAAAAGGGCCAAAGAATGTCTACCAGAGACCATTATGTAAACACCACCTGGAATTTGGCACAGATAGCTAGTACCAGTCCTCCAAGGTCACTAGCTGACTGTTTACCGGGGGAAAGGATTGTTAAGCTATAACGTTTTGTCTCTGCAAATTGCCTTCAGTTCAACCACTGACCTCTCGTACCAGCATCACGCTCCTAATAAATCATGCACTAGCATTGTTACTTTTGTGTGTGTGATCTCGGTTCCTGACACTTTCTGAGCAAGGAGTTGCCTGTCATATTGCCTAAAAAGTGCACTGAGGAAGTGTCTCAATCTTGACCTGCATATAAACTCTAATATGCTACCTTATTGTTATCGTAATAAATATTATAGTTTATCTGTGTAAACACTGAGTTATATACAGTATATAAAAGAACACAGAAAACATGGTACCGTAAAATTATTAAGTGGTTCTAAATAAATATTGAAAACTCTTAGCAGTTTACACCAAGTTGGTGTTATAAGCAGGGAGGCAGAGCTTTGTGGCAAAGACTTATCAGATCGGAGAACTGCCACACCAGTCTGGGAGAAGCAAGGGCCTGTCACATTTAGGTAAGCTTTCTTTGGTGCCCGTAAACAAGTATGTTAAAACTTATTTGATACCCTTTGGAACATTCAGTTGACTTAGAAACTTAGGAAAGAGTGTGGAAAATAGATATAAAATTTACACCAAACTTAAATTTAAGAGAAAATTTTTATAAAATGTTTTATAGATGGTACATGACCCCAAAGATGACAAAAAATAATGAAAAATGGGTATTCAAATTGTTGGAAGAGTGATGAAAAAGACCGGGTCTTTTTTCCATATGTGGTGGACATGTAAGATAGCAAAAAAAATTTGGAAGGGGGTACATGACAAAATCCAAAGAATTTGTAAGCTGAATTTGAAATGAAACCGGAGCTTTATTTGTTAAATATGTTAGGGCAACAAAGGGAAATAAGAATTCATCAGAAGACATTATTACATCTAATAACTGCGGCAAGGCTGACATATGCGCAGTACTGGAAAGAAAAGAAGCATATAGAACAGCAGTTCTCAACCTGTGGGTCGTGACCCCTTTGGGGGTCAAATGACCATTTCACAAGGGTTGCCGCTCCTCTATCCCACCCCACCCCCTTTTAAAAGAAGGCGGCCTCACAGCGAATGGGAGTGCCGCTTCTGAGACCCCACGCTGGGAGGAGGGGAGAGGAGGCATGCTGGGCGTCTCCCCATCTTTCCCTGCCGAGTGGGGAAGCGTTGGAGGAGCCAGAGGTGGAGCCAGAGGTGGGAAGAGTGAGAAGAGAGAACATGGAGTCTGAGCGTTAAGGCGGAGGTGAGGAGACCGAGAGGAGACAGCGTGGAGTCCGAGAGTGAAGGCGGAGGCGAGGAGAGGAGACCCCGCACTGATAGGAGGGGAGAGGAGGCGTGGTGGGTGCGTGTGGGGACGTTTCCCCATCTTTCTCCGCTGGGTGGTGGGGGAGGAGCGTGTGGGGACATTCCAGGTCTTTCTCCGCCAAGTGGGGAGGTGGAGGAGCGTGTGGGGACATTCCAGGTCTTTCTCCGCCGGGTGGGGGGAGTGGAGGTGCATGTGGAGACGTTCCCCGTCTTTCCTCGCCAGGTGAGGGGGTGGAGGTACGTGTGGGGACATTCCAGGTCTTTCTCCGCCAGGTGGGCAGGTGGAGGTGCATGTGGGGACATTCCAGGTCTTTCTCCACCGGGTGGGGGGAGGTGCATGTGGGGACGTTCTCTGTCTTCGCCAGGTGGAGAGGTGGAGGTGCGTGTGAGAACATTCCAGGTCTTTCTCCGCCAGGTGGGCAGGTGGAGGTGCGTGTGAGAACATTCCAGGTCTTTCTCCGCCAGGTGGGCAGGTGGAGGTGCATGTGGGGACGTTCCCTGTCTTTCTCCACCAGGTGGGGAGGTGGAGGTGCGTGTGGGGACATTCCAGGTCTTTCTCCACCGGGGGGGAGGTGCATGTGGGGACGTTCTCCGTCTTCGCCAGGTGGGGAGGTGGAGGTGCGTGTGAGAACATTCCAGGTCTTTCTCCGCCGGGTGGGGGGGTGGGGGTGCATGTGAGAACATTCCAGGTCTTTCTCCATCAGGTGGGCAGGTGGAGGTGCGTGTGAGAACATTCCAGGTCTTTCTCCGCCAGGTGGGCAGGTGGAGGTGGGTGTGAGAACATTCCAGGTCTTTCTCTGCCAGGTGAGGGGGTGGAGGTGCGTGTGAGAACATTCCAGGTCTTTCTCCGCCAGGTGGGGAGGTGGAGGTGCGTGTGGGGACATTCCAGGTCTTTTTCCACCGGGGGGGAGGTGCATGTGGGGACGTTCTCCGTCTTCACCAGGTGGGGAGGTGAAGGTGCGTGTGAGAACATTCCAGGTCTTTCTCCACCGGGTGGGGGGTGGGGGTGCATGTGAGAACATTCCAGGTCTTTCTCCATCAGGTGGGCAGGTGGAGGTGTGTGTGAGAACATTCCAGGTCTTTCTCCGCCAGGTGAGGGGGTGGAGGTACGTGTGGGGACATTCCAGGTCTTTCTCCGCCAGGTGGGCAGGTGGAGGTGCATGTGGGGACGTTCCCTGTCTTTCCCCACCAGGTGGGGAGGTGAAGGTGCGTGTGAGAACATTCCAGGTCTTTCTCCACCGGGTGGGGGGTGGGGGTGCATGTGAGAACATTCCAGGTCTTTCTCCATCAGGTGGGCAGGTGGAGGTGTGTGTGAGAACATTCCAGGTCTTTCTCCGCCAGGTGGGCAGGTGGAGGTGCGTGTGAGAACATTCCAGGTCTTTCTCCGCCAGGTGGGCAGGTGGAGGTGCGTGTGGGGACATTCCAGGTCTTTCTCCGCCAGGTGGGCAGGTGGAGGTGCGTGTGGGGACATTCCAGGTCTTTCTCCACCAGGTGGGGGGAGGTGCATGTGGGGACGTTCCCTGTCTTTCTCCGCCAGGTGGGGAGGTGGAGGTGCGTGTGGGGATATTCCAGGTCTTTCTCCGCCGGGTGGGGGGTGGTGGTGCATGTGGGGATATTCCCCGTCCTTCTCTGCCGGGCTTGGCGAGGAGGAGGATCTCTTTGGGAGTGGCGGCGGTTGCATGAGTTGGAGGAAAGAGGAGGAGCTGCCGCTGGGCGCTGCTTGGACCCTTGCACACACACACACAGAGGGCTTGTCATTCAGGGCTGGAGCTCGGCTGTGTCACCCGCCTGGCGGTTGGTTGGTGGCGACCTTCAGCCCGCGGGTTTATGGCGCTGCAGCAGGATGTCTGGTAGGTGAGACCCCATCCCCTCACCCTCTTCACCTCTCGCTCATTCATGCCAGCGAGCAGAGTTGCTTGCCGGGGTGAGCGAGCAGCCGGGCTCCGCTTGCTTCCCAAAGGGGCGGGGCTGCGGCAGCGGCGATCGCTCGGTCGCCCATTCATTCTGGTCACGCCGCTCCGCGAGAGTTGTCGGCGTGGCTGTCGCCTTTGGTCCGGCAGGCAAAGGGGGAAACTTTCCTGCGGCGGATCTGCCATCCGACGGGGAGATCGGCCCCTCCGAGACCGAGAACTCAGTCAGGAAAGGAGCAGGGGGTGTCAGCCAAGGGCTTTGGTTTGTGTCGCAAGAGCCCCCGAGGCTCCTTGGTTGTTTTTCCTTTTTTTTCCTTTTTTGGTTTTTTGACCCGAAAGTGCTGCTCTGATCTGTCCTGTGGACTTTGGCCATTTCCTCAATTGATCTGCCAGTTATCCCTGAAGCTCAGTGTTCATCAGGCTGTTTTGAAAGCGCTCTCCACTAGGATTCTGTTTGTATTCTGCAAACCTTGGGTTTTCCCTGAACCTGCTGATACCTGCCTTTGAAAACAGACAACAGGAACAGAAAGAATATTTGACAATATTTGAACAACAGATGAAAAATGGGTCTCCTGAGTGTCAGGAAATCCTGATGAGAAAAATACCAAAAGGCCAATAATCTCCATAGTTCAACACTTACTCTTTGCAAAAAAATACATGTTCATTTTTTTTTTTGTACAGAAAGTGTCATTTGCTGCACAGAAAACGACTCTTTTCTGTGTGCTGCTTACTGTGCAACAACCCCATGTGTGGTTTCTGTACTGAATAATTCCCAGCCTAAGAAGACTAGAGCCATTTCTGCACTAGACTGTTATAGTGCTATTATTCCACTTTCAACATCCTGTGGAATTCTGGGGTTTGTAGTTTCCTGAGACCAAAGAGCTCTCTGGCTAAGAATTCTAAATGCCCTTCCCTAAAACTGCAAACCCCAGGATTCCATAGGATGGTGAAAGTGGAATAATAGCGCTATAACAGTCTAGTGCGGAAATAGCCAGGATGACTTTCTCCTCTTGCTTTTGTTGTGTGTGGACCCTTGGCACTTGCCACATGCATGTGTTGTGTTCTTCGCTCTGACTGTCCTGCATTTCTTGCTTTTTGTATGTTCAGTGTCCGCGTTCCCTTTGAGGGAGGGGGGGTGGGAGTGAAACAAAATGCGTCTGCTTATGCCACCGCCTTCTTTCCTCTCTCCCTGTCCTTTCCTTCCTGCACTTTGTGTAAAATGTGGGCTGTTTCAGCGTTGCCTTTGGGAGTGACTGGCTTTTTGAACTGTGGAAACCCAACATTCAGAACTAGAACTACTGTCTTAATTCTGGCATTGATGGACGCTTTCTGGGCTTAAAAAAAAGGGGGAGGGTTACCAGTTTTTAGCCATTAGAAGTCTATCCAGAGCAGTGATTTAGGGCAGTGTTTCCAATCTATTCGATGTTGGAAATAACTAGCTAACTAACTAACTAACTAATAAATAAATAAATAAATAAATAACAAAAATAATTTTTTTGGTTGAGGAACTGTATTAAGGGATCGCGGCATTAGGAAGGCTGAGAACCACTGTTATAGAAGAATGGAAGTTAAAAGTTCTGCATGTGATAGAGATGGAAAAGTTAGCATTTTCTTTGAAGAATAAATCTACCCAGAACCTTGAGAAAGAATGGAAAAGACTATTGGACTGGGTAAGGATATAAATGTATAAGAAATCAAAGAAGAAATAATGTAACTGTTCTTCTCTTTATAAGATGGAAATTATGTCTGTAATGGAATGGAAATAAGCAATTTTAACTGGAAGATTTAAGCATGGAAGTGTGTGTGGGGGGGTTATATTTGAGACAAACTTTCAATAAAAATTATACAAAAAACCCCCAAATGTATTTGATACCCAACTAACTGGACTGATATATCTCTGTCCACCTCCTAAACAATCTCAGAACGATCACAGAAGAGGGTGTTTCTCTATTTGTTTTTAAGGAATGATTTGTTGGGAAAGCTGAAGTACGCTGCTTATAGTTGGGCATGAATCCTTTGTTTGAAGATTTATACTCTGCTTAGCCTCCTGAATTTCTGAATGTTTTTCAGGCTTCTCAAATACCCACAAAAGAATCCCTCTTGAAACTGGTACACTACATGTGTTTATAGTGTTCCCCAAACCTGGGTGCACAGCCTCTGATATGCTTTAAGATTTCTGCAGTGGTTCAGGCTCTTTCTGGACTCATCACGTTGTCTCCACATTTACATTCGTGGTGTTACTGCAGCTTAGGCCTCCTTGGAGATAGCATAAAGATATCATTTTAATTTGGCTCTCTCCCACCACCCCTCTCCATGTGTTTGTGAGGCCCTCGGACAAGCCCAGAACTAGGCTCGGCCATCAAACGCTGCAATATCCCAAGACCATACAGGCAGGCCAGAAATAGCCAGAACACCGCTTCAGGAGACCTCTCTGCAAACACCCTCATTACGTATGCACGCTGTTTACAAAGGACTCCCTGCCCCGAGCAGGTAACTTGGCAAGCTAGAAGCTTAAAGGCCAAGCACTGAGCATTTGCATACAGTCTACCTCTTTGTCAATTCGGACTTAACTCAATCATGCTAAATTGTGACCTTTCTGAGACATTGTCTCACACCCAAAACTCATTGTTGTCCCCGAGTAAGGCACAGCCTGCAGTCCCAATTCACCCTATAAAAGCCCCTGACTCTGAGACCTTCCTCGGATTGCTCCGAACTTCTATCAAGCCTTGCTGCCACTTCGAGCTCCCCTCAGCTAATCAAGCTGAGTTTCTTCTCTGCACCCCCGGATTCTCCCGCAAGGTCCAGGACGACAAAACAGGTGTCGTATCACCCATTTCCCCTGAAAATCTCTATCCTTAATTCAACCTCTAGTTTCTTAGTTAGCTGTGTGACTGTGGTGTCTTTGATATTTGCTTGTATTCAATAAAACATCATTTTGATTACTTTAAACCCATCTAGCTGCTTGACTGACCTGACCACATAGACACTGGGTTGCAAGATCCTGCTAAGTTACCCTGCCTCTTGCTAGCTTAAGTGAGTGCTCCAGCTAATTTCCCCCAAAATTGTGTTTTATTGTTTGGTTATTTAGGTGTCCCTCCCGGGACCCCCAGTAAACAGGGTAACAGTGGATAAGAACTGTAGCTTTTCAGCAAAAAAATTTCACCACTGTGCATTAAAGGGTTCTTCATCTGCCGTTTATGGACTTCTTGAGCAATAACAATCCAAACGATGCAATAGTTTGTGGGTACGACTATTAGTAGTTTGCTTAGCTGGATGCATAATGGTTAGTATAATATTATTTTACCTTCTTTTCACTCTTCATTATAGTTTGGTAGGGGACTCAGAGCCCTTTTGTGTCTTAGTCGTTCTTGGCACTCGAGTGTTATAGTGCTATGATTCCACTTGCAACATCCTATGGAATCCTGGGGTTTGCAGTTTCGGGAGGGCCGGAATCGTAGCGCTATAACACTCGAGTGCAGAAATGGCCTTAGTGGGTTATTCACAACACATAGGAAACAACTTAAAGATCCACAACATGTTATTGTTTAGTTTTTTCATCTGGTTAGTTAGTAAGTTATTGTTTCAATTTTTTTTTCCAGTTTTTTGTTTAGTATTTTATTTTACTTAGTGTGAATTTTTTGTCTAGATTAGAAAGTTTTATTGGAGTTCCTGTTTATGTAGTTTTGTGTTATCTAATTTTGTATAAAAACTCATAAATAAACATACAAAAAAGGGTGGAGGTCCTCATCTACGTGCATTTTCTGGCATGAAGTAAGGCTGTGCTTGGAATGAAGCTCTTTCCGTACTCCTGACATTCATATTATTTCTCCTGTGTAGGGGGAAAAAAGGGAAAATTGGGTACTATGAATTATATGGATTTTTCCATGAGGGAAAAGACAGGGGTACTTATAAGTTATTCTTATGAGAGAGAGAGACAAACTTGGAGAGGGAGACAGATATACCCAGAGAGATTCATACTAGCATTGCTGGGAATGTAAAGAGTAACGCCATGAAGCCCACCTTCTTTTCTGGGATGTACCACGCAGTGAACCCACCACAATTGGTTCAGACATAACTTACGAGCACAGGATTCGAGTCAGCAGCAGGACAGAAGCCATTGTCCATAAGGAAACCTCCACATTGGCGTGTCCCTCCAAGGATGCTAAATATTAAATGGGGAGAAAAAGAGGCATTCTCCAAATGATCTTGCACTACCATGAGGAAGGTTCTCCTAGGTTTCCAAATGAGGGACCCTCAAGGGTGGCTGGCAGCTTCCAGGTCAGTTTCAGTCCAAATCTTAAAAGAAGCTATCCATGGTGTTGAAGACTTGTGCCACTATCAGGTTCAGCATATTGGATAGCTCCTTTTAAAGTTCAGACTAAAAGCCGAAGCAGATTCATCGCCCCTGCTAAGATGGAAGCTAGCAGCCAACAACAGGGACGTGCCATATGAAGGTCACGGGGAGAATTTACTCAAAAATGAGGAGAGAATCATCATATATGCTCTCCAGGCTCCATGAAGGAAAAGTGGGAGGGCACAAGATGCCTTTGACATAATGAAATATGGATTTTGACCATGAAGTATGAAGGGAGGGGCAAAGACATTTGTGCCTCTGGCTGGAAAGATATATTTTTGTACATCTGTTACTGGGAGGAATCTATGAGCAAACCTCTACAATGATGACAGTCTTATCACATTACACCACACTGCTACAGCACTACGATTCCACTATTGCCATGTCAACATCCAGTGGAATGTAGTTTTGTGACGCCTAAGAGTTCTCTGGCTGCGTATTCTAATTGCACTCCTAAACTGCAAATCCCATAGGATTCCACAGGACTTTGGCATGGCAGCTAAAGTAGAATACAGTCAGCCCTCCACATGTAAGGGTTTCACTTAAAGAGATCTGATTATTTGCAAGTTTCTCCAGCCCCTGCCCTCCACCCAAGTGCTTCTTTTCCAGGAGAACCTTCCCTCTTAGCAGCTCCGATCAGGCCGCTCAGTGCTTTAAAAAACTGCCTCTGGTCTTCCTTCTCCTCCGTTAGCCGCTGTCTGGTCAGCTAAAGATGGCTCACTCCTAATTTTTCAGCAGCACCAAACCTCTCCTGATACCCCACCCCACTCAAACAAGGAGATGGGTGAGAGAGATGGAATACAAGCCCTCCATCTTGACCCACGCCTCCTTCCCTCTCCTTTCCCTGACCAGGGCCCTTTGTCGCGCAACTGCGAGGAGCCGTCCACATGACGTCCTTGCAATTGCGCGATGCTGCCGGGGTTGGCAGGTGCCGATCACACACTATTTCATTTTCAGTGGGTGTGCATCGCTCCAGGGCCCCGCGTGCACTTACCATGCGTGCGGAGCCTCCGGAGCTGCAGCACTCGCGCTTCCTGCCCCACTGCAGCCTGGGAAAATCCCAGGCTGCACTACGGAAGGAAGAGGCAGAGCCCTCATGTTGCGGAGCCGAAGCAGGGGGGACGTGAGAGCCTTGCTTGCACGGTCCCCGTGCCCCAGTGCTGAGAAAAGGTAAGTTGCGGAAAGGGCCCTGGTTTAGACCCTGAGTGCTTGTTCTCCTCACCATGCCTTGGCCCCCTTGCCACACACACACACACACACACACACACTTTGATATTTGTGTTTTTTCTACCTTTTCAGAGGTCTTGCGCTCCTAACCCTGGTGGATATGGAGGGACTGTATTGTACTGTGATACACAGCTAAGTTTCAGAAGATGTTTTGATATTACACCACCCTACTTAATTCAGTAAATTTTATAGGTGATTTGGACATTCACCTTTGCTGCTCATAGGCAGCAGTGTTTTGCTACCACTTCAACCATCTTTTCCTGTACTACATTTTTCATTTGTAGCATTGTGCCATCCTAGCGAATCCTAGGAGTTGTACTTTGGTGAGGGACTCCACATGCTCCATCAAAGAACTCGAAGGCTCTGTGTAGTTCAAAGGAGCTGTGCGCTCAAAAGCCTCAGTGCCCCAACAAACTACAAATCCCAGGAGTCCACAAAATGAAGTTCAAATGAGATCAATCTGCTCTAACACGATAGGGTGGAGCCACTCTCAAACAAATTCTAGGGGTGTAGCTATCTGAAGTCCCAGAGCAGCCTAGAAACAGGTTGCCAGGCAACCAGAATAGCTCCATCAAGAGGGACAACCAGCCCAGTGGCATGTGGGAGGGGCTGGTGGCTGAGAGAAAAAGTTATAGAAAGCCAAGTACTGGGTAGCATTCAATGCTTCAGTGAGATTCTTAGCAAGAAGCTAAGGAGTAAAGACCCTCAGTCAGCCAGAGAAGGTGAATGGGTGATAAGGTTTAATTCTCAGTGGAAGCCTAGTGAGAGGCAGAAGAGTAATTGAACCTCAGTAGAATCTGGTCAGAGAGTGTGACCTAGATTGGGGATTGAGTCTTTGGCGAGAGTGTAGCCAAAGGACTGTTACATGATACTTGTGCTTTATATGAGACTCTTAAGGTACAAGTGGACTGTCTAAGACCCTTTTCACACCTTACCTTTTCACGGTACTGGGGTGTGGGGCTCGGTGTGAGAGAGGCTCTCGCATCTGTGGTCCTTCGGCTCCGCAAGAGCTTCCTGCTTGTGTGAGAGCCCCGTCTCTTCCTTTCGCAGTGCAGCCTGGGACTTTCCCAGGAAGTGCGACCGGCCCGGCTCCTGAGGCTCTGCATGCAAGGTAAGTGCATGCGGAGCCCTGGAGCAATGCACGACCACGCACCATTTTCGGCTTCAAGCTGAAAATGAAAAAATCCGTGCACAGTCCCTGCCAGGCCCTGGAGCGTCGCACAAATGTGAACGCATTGTGTGCACCGCTCCTCACATGTGCGCGACACTTGAGGGGCCCTTTCACATCGAAAATGCCATGCGAAAAGGGCCTTAGAAGTGCACTGAAGAAATGTATTAACTTTGACCTACACATGAATTTTAATACTTTCTTCTTCTTGTTATCTAAATGAAAGTTACAGTTCAATTTTATAAATGCTAACTCGGCTGAGTGGTATACCATATTTAAAGTTAACACAAAAAACCCACTACCATAAAACTATTAAGGGGTTCTAAATAAACATGGAAAACCCTCACTCTTTCACACCAAGGTGGTGTTATAAGGAGGCAAGGCAGAGCACCTTATCAGATGGGGAACTACCGCACCAATCCAGTAGGGAAAAGGGCATCCCAGAATCAAAGTGGATAGGTTGGGTGGAGGGTTTTGAGATTTGTAGTCCAGAAATGTTTCCAGGATCGGCAAGAGGGTGCGATGGGTTTATTAGTCCACTGCCCCAAGACAAAGAAGCTACCCTGGCAGGAAAAAAAAAAGGCTGAAAGCGAAAGGACTAGCATGCCTGCATTCAGAAGCCACAGAAAAATAAGGAGGGAAGGTTTGGCCATTTCCGCACTACATTCTTGTAGTGCGATTATTCCACTTTCAACATCCTATGGAATCCTGGAGTTTGCAGTTTCGGGAGGGGCCAAGTGGCCCCTCCTGAAACTGCAAACCCCAGGTTTCCATAGGATGTTGAAAGTGGAATAATCGCACTATAACACTCTAGTGCGGAAATGGCCCAGGTCTTTTTCGTCTCCTGGAGTCCACGTCTAAAACTCAAATCAATATATTAGCTCTGAAAATATTAAGATGGGGTAATACAGAGACACTCAAAAACTGTTAAGACAGTAGAGTTGTACCGTGCCTTCTGATTGCTTACATACAAATCCCTTTGTTTGAAAATAGTCTATTGGGGTGGCCGTTCCTTCTTCAAGACTCGCACAACTACTTGATTCAGAAAACGGATTCATAGTTCACTTACTGAAGTACAAGGTGCTTGTTCCTACCACCAGCAAGAGGAAAACCACAGCTTCAAGAATGAGTCTGTCACTGAGTAGTAAGTCTGAAAGGAGGATGGCAGACGGGAAAGAAATGAGTAAGGGACCCCAAACAATCTCCCTGTGCTGTGGGGGAAATGGTAATATGCACAATAGTGCCTCCCCGGCCAGGTTAGATTAGAGGGACTGTTTAGCCAAAGGATAACATCAGCGCCCCTATGAAATGAAGTTCTATCACAGATCTAGTTATTACAGTTTTAGGTAACTAGTTCTACTGGATATGTTGCTTTCGCATCCCGTAAATTGGAATGTCTGGCCAGTAGCTGTCTGGGTTTGGTAACTGATTTTCTATTTTCTATTTTGTATGATGTTTTTTTCCTTTAATAAAACACATGAAAAATCATAGAATCATGGAATCACAGAGTTGGAATTGAGGGCCATCGAGTCCAACTCTCTGCCATGCAGGAACACACCATCAAAGAATTCCTAACAGACGGCCATCCAATCTCTGTTCAAAAACCTCCAAAGAAGGCGGTTTTTACCACCATGTTCCGAGGCAGCATATTCCACTGTTGAAGTGCTATTACTGTCAGAAAGTTCTTCCTAATGTTTATGTAGAATCTCTTTTCATGAAGTTTGAATCCATTGCTCCATGTCCTAGTCTCTGGAGTAGCAGAAAACAGGCTTGCTCCATCCTCCATATGACATTCTTTCATATATTTAAAAATAGCTATTGTGTCACCTTTTAACCTTTTCTTCTCCAGGTTCAACATACCCAGTTGATCCTCATAGGGCTTCATGTTTTCCAGGTCTTTCACCATTTTGATTTCCCTCCTCTAGACACATTCCAGCTTGTCAATGTCCCTTCTGAACTGTAGTGAACTGTAGTGTAGTGTAGTGTAGTGTAGTGTAGTGTAGTGTAGTGTAGTGTAGTGTAGTGAACTGTAGTGAACTGAACACAGTATTCCCAGTGCGGTCTGACCAAAGCAGAATAAAATGTTTTACCACTTCCCTACCTAGACACCATACTCCTACTGATGCAGTCCAGAATTGTATTGGCTTTGTTAGCCGCAGCATCACATTGCTGACTCGTGTTCAGCTTGTGGTCTAACATTCACGGATTAGCCACACCTAGGGCCTTCTCACACGTACTGTTATAGTGTTATTATTCCATTTTAACAGCCACAGCAATGTTATATGAAATCCTGGGATTTGCAGTTCTGGGAGGGGCCTTTAGCCAGAGAGCTCTCGAGCCTCCCAAAACTACGAATCCCAGGATTCCATAGGATGAAGCCATGGCAGTTAAAATAGAATCCGAGCACTATAACAATATAGCACTAGCCTTCTGCGTTCCTACTTTTTCAGTTTGTCTTAAGGAGTGCTGGATTCTCCCTTCCTTTTCGTTTGTTAAAAAAAGGCCCACTTTGCAGCCAAGTTCAAGGCTGGCTTTTCAGGCTGCAGCCAAGAACTTTGCAATCAGCTGCCTCCCCTTGTCCTCCTCTGTGCTGCGCTCCATCGAAGAGAGGAATGTTCTTCCTCAGGAATAACTTTTGCCCATTTCTTATCTAGCCACACCCTTTGGATGACATTCTGATGCTTCTCAGCTGCACATGTGCCAGTTTTGCTTTCTGAACATCGACAAGCACGGGCCTGTTCTGCAACTCTGAATTATATGGAATTTCCCTTCCTCCACTTGTACATAGGGAATTGTGGTAAGAGATTTGAATTATGTAGCAATAATGTGCATGAATGAGAGCCAGCGTGGTATAACGGCTTGATTGTTCCACTAGGACTGTGGGAGATCAGTGCTCACATCCTTGTCCAGCCGTGGAAACTCACTGAATGATCTTGGGCAAGTCCCTCTCTCTCAGCCTCAGAAGAAAGCAAAGGCAAGATCTGAACAGATCTTGCCAAGAAAACCCTGTGATAGGATCGCTTTCGGGTCACAGTGAGTTGGAAATAACTTGAAGGAACACAACAATATTGTGTGCGGAGTTTGTTGTTGTTATTGTGTGCCTTCAAGTCATTTCCAGTTTACAGTGACCCTAAGGCAAACCTGTTATAGGGTTTTCTGGGGCTGAGAGTGTGTGATGTGCCCAAGGTCACCCAGCGGATTTCCACGGCCAAGTGGGGAATCAAACCTAGGCCGTTTCTGCACTAGACTGTTATAGCACTATGATTCCACTTTCAACATCCCATGGAATCCTGGGGTTTGCAGTCGAGGGAGGGGCTGGACAGGATTCCATGGGATGTTGAAAGTGGAATCATAGCGCTATAACAGCCTAGTGCGGAAATGGCTCTAGTCTCCAGGCACAACAGGGTTGTAGTTCAGTGCCCAAACCACCTTACCACACTGGTGTGTAAGAAGCAGTGTGCTGTATTTCTTATCTTGTATTGGTAAGTACGTTTTAAAATGTGTTTTCAATTTTCTTAGCCATTTAAAAGATAATATTGTTATTCAATTTTTTTAAACTTCTGCAAAATAAGATTTTAAATTACCGGAAGCCGCTTTAGATCCCATCCCAGGGGAAAAGCAGAATATAAATTCAATAAAGAGATACCACTTTGTACATTCCTCATAGCTTGGAGAAGGGGAGAAGCTGGACCACATCCAGAGGAGGGCAACCGGAATGATGTAGGTAAGATATAGCCCCTTTATGCACCCTACCTTTTGGCCAAGATGTCCGGTAGGGATCCCGGCAGTGGCTCTGCTGGGAGGGAAGTGCGGCAGGAGTGCTCCCCCCGACACTGGCTGGTCTCATACAGAAGGAAGCACGTTGGCCACGTCTCTTCCTTCTGCAATGCAGCCGGGGCAGGAAGTGCAGCCATTGTGCTTTTATGGCTCCCACAGGACAGGTAAGTTCAGGATGGTGGCACAATTGCATCTCATTAACGGAGAAAACCTGCCAATGATTTAACCCATGATTGCGCCACCCAGGGACTAGAGAAGGACAGGACTATGACAACCTCATGCAGAAGCATCGTTGTGGTCCTGTCCTTCCATTCAAGAAGGATGTTGACAAGCTGGAACGTGTTCAGAGGAGGGCGACCAAAACGGTGAAGGGTCTGGAAGCCATGCCCTATGAAGAACGCCTTAGGGAGCTGGGTATGTTTAGTCTGCAGAAGAGAAGGTTAAGAGGGGACATGATAGCCATGTTTAAATATTTGAAGGGATGCCATGTCGAGGAAGGAGAGGGCTTTTTTTTTGCTGCTCCAGAGACTAGGACAAGGAGCAATGGATTCAAGCTGCAGGAAAGGAGATTGCACTTGAACCTCAGGAAGAACTTCTTGATGGTCAGAGCTGTCCAGTGGTGGAATGTACTCCTTGGAGTGTGGTGGAGTCTCCTCCTCTGGAGTTTTTTAAGCAGAGGCTGGTTGGCCATCTGTTGGGAATGCTTTGATGGGTGTTCCCGCATAGCAGGGGGTTGGACTTGATGGCCCTTGGGGTCTCTTCCGATTCTATGATTCTCCCATCCCCGTTGTGGTATGGGAAGGTGGTGTGGAAAAGGCCGTAGAAAGCAATCCGAGGAACAGTTGAGGGAGCTGGGTACGTTTATGGAGGAAAGAAGACGGAGAGGTGATAGAATCGGCCCCCTGTCAATGCCTCAAAGGGTTGTTGTGGGAAAGAGGGAGCGAGCATGCTTTCTGATGCTCTGGAGTGTAGAGTGAACATTCTGGGAGAATTTCCGCACTAGACTGTTAATAGTGCTATGATCCGACTTTCAACATCCTATGGAATCCTGGGGTTTGCAGTTTCGGGAGGGGCCATCCGGTCCCTCCCGAAACTGCAAACCCCAGGATTCCATAGGATGTTGAAAGTCAGGGTATACCTAGAGATGTTAAAGCTCATAAATTTTGGAGCCATGAGGGGGAAAAAATGTTTTTTATTCCATTTTTTTTTCAGAAAAAAAAATGGAAATCTTTGGAAAAATTGGAAAAAAAATGCAACATTAGCACTTTCTGTAGATTGAAAGTCACTCTGTTACTTTAAGTACGTAAAATACGACTATGTACAATTTGATTTCGCATGAAATTATCGCAATTGGTATACGAAAAATGCAGTGTATTCAAACAATTATTACAAAAGGAATTTACTGTTGTTGTTTTTTAAAAATATTTGTAACAAATGAAGCAACCATCTCCTGAACCGAATGGAACCTCTTTGGTTTTGCTAGTTTATGTGGGGCAGGAAAAAAAACAACAACAACAGAAGAAACCATCAACATTAGTAGGAAAGTGCTCCCCTAAATGCATTTTGTTCTTGCCTTGGAGAGTTCAGTTTGCAACCTAGGACTTGCTTGTCCTCAGTACACAGAAATTAGAATAATCTGATACTGTACACAGTTCTTCGAAATGATTTGGAGAAAATATATGAACACCTTGTCTTAAAGATTTTATTCACCATGCTAAAATAAAAATTCCATAATCAATGTTCTTCCTTTTTTCAATTTTTGGGGAAAAACAAAAACAAAAAAAGGCTTCAAAAAAATATGAAAAAAACTCCACATTTCCCCCCCAAATTTTTCTGGTTTTTTTCTGGGCCTTCACATCTCTAGGGCCATTTCTGCACTACACTGTTATAGCGCTGTTATTCTACTTTCGACATCCTCTGGAATCCTAGGCTTTGCAGTTTAGGGAGGGGCGTTTAGAGTTCTCAGCCAGAGAGCTCTCTGGCCTCAGTAAACTACAGATCCCAGAATTCCACAGCATGTTGAAAGTGGAATAATACCGCTGTAACAGCGTAGTGTGGAAATGGCCCAGGTCTACCACATAACTCTGTCCACTCTTCCCAAGAAAAGCAATCACAATTTACTTACGTAATTACTTACAGATTTTAAAGCTAAGGACGCTGGTACTCAAACTGCTCAAAGCCTGATGCTCCAACAGAAGCTCTATGATGGGTTCTACGAGGAACAAGGGAAGCAAGAAGAATCAAATCACAAAATGATTCCCAAACCCATTCTCGTTTGGAGGGTGGGATCTGAATGGTAGGGCAACCAAATGCAGGCAAAGTCTGAAGCAGAATTTGGAAACGCTCCATGTTTGGACCACGACTTTGCAGTCATGCTGTCTGGTGGATGCTGGGAGCTGCTGTCCAAAAAAGAAACTTTTCCAGATTCTGGTTTGGAAGAGCTAATATTTACCCAAAGCCACTTTACATGTATTAATATGTATTATATGTTTTTTTAAATTGGAATGAGAGTTTTAATAGTCTTGTATTAATATGCATTATATGCTTTTTAAAAATCAAGACGAGCTTTTTAATGGTCTTGCAACTGTAAGTAAAGATGATGGTGATGATGATGATAACAACCCATACATATTTATTTATAATTTTTATGGGCCATTTTTCAGAGCAAACTGTTCTGAGGCACAAAACAAAATTAAATAAATGACAACCCATGAGTGATTAATCAGTGATTAAAAAAATACCAGTGGCAGCAGATCGTTTCTCTGTCAATGATGGTGCTGAATCCACTCTGGATTTTAATCTGAACTTCCAAAGTGCTGGACCTATTTTAGGAGATAAGGTTCAGCACCTTAGTGAGCTCCTTGAAAGTTCTGACTAGAACCCAGAGCAGATTCATGGCATCACTGACCTGGCCAAGCAGAATTATTCATCACTGAATAATATAGCTCAAGACCCTAATACCGGACAGATTACCTTTCTCCTTATGAACCTGCCTGTGCTGGGAGACGAAGATTGTGGCCTTCTTCCGGTGGTTTCCTCTGAGAGCCATGTCTTCAATAACTTTGCGTCACCATTTGCATAATAAGACTAAAGCCAAAATTCTGGATCAAGTGCATAATGCTCCATCTGCCCAGTTTGATGCCCCCTTCCTTCTGACAGACCTGGAGGGCTCCTGCTATGGCGATTTGCTGGTCTGACCATGGAGGGCAGCGACTCAGGGGAGGAAGAAGCAGCCGGTCTGGGCTACAAGGGGAAGGAAAATGAGGGTGCCTGTCCTGGTAGAGTGTACTCTCATTTCCTCTCCCCTTACAACCCAGACCAGCAAATTCTTCCCCCTCTGAGTCACCCCCCTCCTCCACCCACTGTTAAACAGCATCAGCAGTGGTCCTCTGGGGCTTTGGGAGGGTAGGGTGGGCTAGAAAATAGCCCCTTGTGCTGCATTCAATAAATAGCAATAGCAATAGCAATAGCATTTATTTCTATACCGCCTATCAACTAAGTGTTATCTAAGCGGTTTACAAAGTATTTTAGCTAATTGCCCCCAACAAGCTGGGTACTCATTTTACTGACCTGCGAAAGGATGGAAGGCTGAATCAACCTTGGAGCCTGGCAGGATCAAACTCAAACCTTGTGGTTGCAGTACTGGCATTTAACCACTGCGCCACGAGGGCAAATTTTTATTTGTTATCCGCCTCTCTTCAAGGCTCGAGGTGGGGTACAACATTATGATTAAAATACAGTAAAATATACTAAAAAAATTCAAAATACAAATATATCATAATTAAATATCATAATTAAAAATAGTCTGGCTAGGCCTGCCAGAGGAAAAAAAGAGAGAGATGCTGCGTAACCCAGAATTACATGCATATACTGTATTTGCTGGCATATAGGACTCACTTTTTTTCCTGAAAAATACTGTTTGAAAATGGGGTGCGACTTATAGGCCAGTGTGTCTTATACACCAGCAAATATGGGTAAGTCACTAATAGGATTCCAACCTGATTTGAACAGTGCCTTAGTTCTAATTATAAAAAAAGATGCAATCAATGGAATGTTTGTGAAATAATATCATTGGATGGAGACCGATGTCTATAAGGTGGCTCACAATAATGAAAGAAAACCAATGTACCAAACCATATTCCAAGGTTAGGGAGGGCATGTAGGCCAGAAGAGGCACATTTAAGCCTAGATTATTTGGGGTTTTATTTATTTATTTATTTATTTTATTTAAACACATATATAACAACAAAACAAATGATAAACATAACCAAAACCAAACCAAAAACATAAAACACATAACAAAACTATATACTACAATACAATAGAGTGAAACTTTACAATAAAGTGAGACATATACCTCCCTTTTTTCTCTCCCCCTTGCCGAAATTCAGGTTCCATTCCTTCATTTATCTATAACAATCCTTCTTCATCTTTTCTTTTACATTATTAAAAGAGTTTCACTTTCTTATTTCCTCTTTTGCTTCCTTATTCCCCTTTTACTTAATCTCTTAAACATTTTCCTATCTTTAATTTCTCCCAACATATCAACTTGCTATAAATATTTAGAACTTCTCATATATTTAAAAAGCTAGTAGCTTCTTTCCCCCAGCAAGCTTCCCATACCGGACCAACCATTTTCCACTCTTCTCTTGATTTGCTTTTCATATTATCTACCAAAGATTCTATCACAATGTCTGCCTCAGCCATCTCGTATAGTTTTAACAGCCTGTTAAGCCTAGATTATTTGTGACTAGGGGAAGGAGGGAACGGCACTTGCAGGAAGTCAGGTCCAGTCATGCAACTCATCAAAGGTCAGCATGAGTACGTGAGTAACGCACATCCCTTCCAAGATGTCCGGTGCATTCATACTTTACTTACCGATATACCATCTGAAGACAAAGAAGCCGGTAAAGAAGATTTTCTTAGCAACACCAAGCTCTTCATTGGACTCCAAGACTGAAGAGAAGAGAAACATGACCGCAGCGAAACGACATAGCCTGAACATTCTTCTAAGTGTATTTAAGGGAGGAGATATGACAAAGTTCTGGGGCTGTGAAATGCTAGCGCAGCCTGGAAGCAGGTTGCTAGGCAACTAGAATAGCACCTCGGCAGAGAAACTCCGCCCAGCAGGGTGTGGCCAAGAGAAAAAGTTATATGAAGCCAAGTACCTGCGGGTATTGCATTCCTTCAGTGAAATCCTAGCAAGGAGCTAGAAGTAGAGTCCCTAAGTCAGTCAGAGAGTGTGGCTGTGTTGTGTTTGGGCGGAAGAGTAATTACGCGTTAGTAGGATCTGGTCAGAGACTGTGACTAGACTGTGGGGGTTGAGTCTTTGGTGAGAGTGTAGCCAAAGTGCTCTTATATGATACTTGTGCTTTATATGAGAGTCTAAAGATATAAGGGAACTGCCACGCCAGTGTTTGAACTGGTTAGTGGGGGAATCTAGGAGCTCTAGCCAAAAAGTAGTTCTGTTGAGCTTTGATCTAAAATGTTGAGGGATCCAAAAGATTAGCATGGCCAGAAGAAGGTGACTGAAATGCTAAAAGTACCTGTGAGGAACAGCTTAGGGAGATGAGTATGTTTAGCCTGGAGAAGAGAAGGCTGTGAGGTGACATGATAGCCATGTTTAAATATTTGGAAGGATGTCATATGGAAGATGGACGAAGCTTGTTTTCTGCTGCTCCAGAAACTAGGACATGGAGCAATGGATTCAAATTGCAGGAAAAGTGATTCCATCTAAACATTAAGAACTTCCTGATGATAAGAGCAGGTTGACAGTGGAACATGGTATCTGGAAATGTGGTGGAGTCTCCTTCTTTGAAGGCTTTTAAATAGAGGCTTGATGGCCATCTGTTGAGAGTGCTTTGACTGTGGCCATTTCTGCACTACACTGTTACAGTGCTATTATTCCACTTTCAGCATCCTGTGGAATTCAGAGGTTTGTAGTTTCCTGAGGCCCAAGAGCTCTCTGGCTGAGAATTCTAAAGGCCCCTCCCTAAACTACAAACCCCAGGATCCCATAGGATGTTGAAAGTGGAATAATAGCACTAGAACAGTGTAGTGTGGAAATGGTCTGTGTCCTCTGGCCCAGCAGAGAGTTGTGCTGGATGGCCTTTCTGCTCTCTTCCAACTCTTTGATTCTGTGATTTTCTCTGGATGAGGATTCAGTGCTAAATTAGATGTCATGAAGGTCTCCAGATAGTGCTACACTACAAACTCTTTTTAAACAGTGTTTAGAAGGCCACCTCTTAGGCTGTTTTAGTGAAAAAATCCTGCACTGGCGGCGGGTTGGACAAGATGGCCCTTGGGATCCTTTCAACTCTATGATCCTATTCCCCCATCCCGAACAGTTTACTTACTTATCCCAGCTGCGAGCAGAACAACAGCAATGAATCCCAAGATGTCCTTGATATAGTCTTTACGGTATGGTGAGGTTGAAATGAATGGAAGAAGAGTGAATGGTGGAACGGAAACTGATCGCAGCCACAATCGATCAAAGCCCTGTTAAAGAGGAGATTTGTATGCATCTGAAACCTGAAATCAGGCTTGGCTCAAGACATTTTGCTGCCTGAGGTACATGACCTCCAGCACGACCCACTGATATCATGGTATTTGCACAGAAAGAAAACAGCAAGAGATAAATATGAAGAGACAGAGGATAGATGGATGGATAGAGTGATCGGATGAATCAATGAACTTGAGGTTGTGTGTATTTTGATTTATCTATCTTTTTTATTGGTGACTTTGGGCAAGTCACGCTCTCTCTACCTCAGAGGAAGGCACCCTGAACAAATCTGCCAAGAAAACTCCACAATAGGTTCACCTAAGGTCATCATAAGTCTCCCTATGGATGAGAGACCTCCAAGTCAACTGTACTCCTCAGTGTTTGCAGATTCAGGGAAAAGTCTTCCTGGATTGGGTCTATCCATCTATAATGCGGTCTTCCTCTTCTCCTACTGCTCTCTACCTTACCAAATGTTAATGTTTCTCCTACTGAGTCATGCCATCTCATAATGTGGCCAAAGTAACACATCTTCTGTTCAGTCTTCTTGGCTTCTAGGGAGAGTTTGTGCCCGATTTGCTCTTCGACTCATTCATTTGTCTTTTTAGGAGTCCAGTGTATCTTTAGAACTCTTCTCCAGCACCACATTTCAGATGAGTTCATTTTCTTCCTATCAGCTTTCTCCACTGTCCAGCTTTCACAACCATACATAGAAATTGGAAATACAAGTCATGGACAATCCTAATTTAGGTATTCCATGATCTATATTTACACTTCAGGATCTTGTCTAGTTCCTTCACAGATGTCCTTCCAAGTCCTAAGCCATTTCCGCACTAGAGTGTTATAGCGTCTATGATTCCACTTGCAATATCCTATGGAATCCTGGGGTTTGCAGTTTTGGGAGGGGCCGCGTGGCCCCTCCCGAAACTGCAAACTCCAGGATTCCATAGGATGTTGCAAGTGGAATCATAGCGCTATAACACTCTAGTGCGGAAATGGCTATAGTCTTCTGATTTCTTGACTGAAGTCTCCATTCTGATTAATGACTGAGTCAAGGTATGGAAAATCTTGAACTATTTCAATGTTTTCATTGTCTACTTTGAGTTTACATAAATCCTCTATTTTCTTAATGTTCGGCTCTAAACCTGGCTTTACACTTTCTGCTTTGACTTTCTTCAGTAATCATTCCAAGTCTTTCCTGTTTCTATTATCAATAGGGTCTCATTGGCATATCTTAAACTGTTGATGTCCTCACCTTCTTCTGATTTCTTGGCTGCAATCTCCATTCTGATTAATGACTAAGCCAAGGTATGGAAAATCTTTCTTCTTCTTTTTTTGAATAATAAGAAAGGGACAAGAAAAAGACAAAGAAAAGCAATATTAAAAAAAGCACAGTAACACTCCAGAGAACAAACTCTTGGTTTAAATTTCCCTTATATAATGCTGAAAACTTATATTTTTTTTCTATTTTGCTCTGTCATAAATCAAGAGTGGAGATTGTAGTCAAATCAAAAGAGGGCTAGGACTTGGAAGGGCAGCTATGAAAGAACCAAGCAAGATCCTCAAGTATAAAGATATATCATTGAATACTAAAGTCAAAACTCGACAATGAAAGAAGCTGAAAGGAAGAAAATCAACTCCTTTGAAATGTGGTGCTAGAGAAGAGTTCTGTGGATACGACAGACTGCCAAAATTAAAAGGGTCGAAGAGCGAATGAGGTCCAAACTCTCCCTAGAAGCTAAGATGACCCAACGGAGGCTGTTGTACTTTAGACATCTCATGAGAAGATATAACTCACTAGAAAACACAATAACGCTTGGTTAAGGTAGAAGGCAGTAGGAAAAGAGGAAGGTGGCATTACAGGTGGATTGACTCAATGATTGACACACTGAGGACCTCCATTTCAAAATTTGCCACTACCCCACTGCACACATATGATGCCTTCTCCCATCGATAAACCAAGGGTGTACCTACTGATGCATGAGAGAAGGATTCCTGGCACCAGCAAGAAGGCAGCCCCTGTGATCACAATATAGATGAGCACCACCTGAGGCACAAAGGCTGAAATCAGAAAAAAAAAAATCAACATTAGCTGAAGCGTTGTGGACCCAAGATATCGTGCTACCTGAGCAAGATGACAGACATACACAAGCCTTTCCGCATGCAGGTGCTGGCTGGACCGGCAGCTGGACCTTTCTCTGTGGAAGCAGGATAGTTTAAGGGATACCCCTCTGTGGAAGCAGGATAGTTTAAGGGACACCCCTTACATGTGTACCTCTGTAAGGTACATATAGCTCTCCCCTCTGCAAGAACAGAACTGGATAACGGGTTTAAAAAGAACAGTTCAGGAGGTTGCAATTTCTCTCCACCTGAAGCAGTTGCCTCCTGAAGTAGTTTGTACTAGATGTTCCCCAACTTAAGTCTTCCAAGTATTTTGGACTTCAACCCCCAGAAGACTCAGCCTGGTTGGCCAAGACTCAGTGAATTTGGGAGTTGAAGTCCAAAGACAGAGAATCGCTCCTTTATACCACCATATCACCCCGAATATAATCAGTTTTATCTAATTTTAGAAGCCAAGCAGGGTTGGGGCCTGGTGAGTAGCTTGATGGATGACCACAATGGACTACCAGGGGTCTGTCCAGTTAGGCCTCGGAAAGACTTGTCTGCACTGCAGGAAGCCCCAACATCTTTGTTGCAGGTCCACATCTCTGCTCCTATATCACAGGACATCCCCCCTTTTTTTTTTTTTTCAGGTGAGCAACCCCCTTCAAAATAGCCACACTTGTAGTCAAACCTCACCAAAGCATTACAGTTCTCCCACATCCCTTGTGCAGTCCCACCAACTCCCAATGATTGACATTCAGCCAATGTTAGAATCATAGAACTGGGGGAGACTCCAAGGGTCATCCAGTCCAACCCCATTCTGCCATGCAGGAATAAACAATCAAAACATCCCCAACAGATGGCCATCCAGCCTCTGTTTAAAAACCTTCAAAGAAGGGGACTCCACCACACTCTGAGGCAGAGCTTGGGAATGTAACTTGGGGGAGTGACTACAATATCCAACATCCCCAAGCCAGTGGGGCAACTGCTAAAACTGTTCTAAGTAAATAAAATAAATTCTTTGCAGGATATAGATAAGGCCATCATTTCCTGGAAGATAAGTTGTGGTTAAGTCCTGACTGTTAACCACGCTGAATTCTTAAAGGTGGTGACAGAGGAAATTCTTGCAGACTATTTCTGCAAGAACTCTGCCTTTTGCAAAACTCCTCAAATAATACTGAGATATGATGGGAGAAAATGAGACAACATAGGGAGAGAGGTTCTCCAGATCTCAGGGTCACACCCTGTCTCCTCGGTTTTTCTGGGACAAGCCCAAGCAGGAGAAGAAGGTGAAAATTCATCAGCTTTGCTAGATTTAGGTCTCAACAAGAGGAAAGGGTACCGTGCACATCTCCAATTCAATCAGCAGAAAAGCTGCTACAACTTGCAAAGACTGTGTGGGAGTCTATGTATTTACTAACTTTGCTTCTGCCTTCCCACCCTTTAATGGCACGACGACTCCCTCTCCAACATTACAGTGGCATCACAGTGCTATAATTGTGTAGTGTGGATATACCCGTCTTATAACAGTTTTTGTTTTTGTGCAGGCATGGTGACCAATGTGTCTTTATCACCTCGAGTCCTAGTGCTGGGCAGGGCAGAGATCAAGTGAGATTTATAAAATCTTATCAATAGATTACATAAATAAATGCAGTAGGCAGGTTTTTAAAAGTAGCATCACCTGACAGTAGGGTGTGTGTGTGTTTTTGTGCAGCAGGAGTGTGAAATGAAGAGTGCGGAAGCCCACAATCTGACCACTTCCTTCCTTCAACCAGTCCAGAGGACAATCTAGTTTGAGAAAAAGGTGATCCTTTGGGGACTGCAAATACCAGAATCCCCTTCTGGTCTTGGCTTTCTGTCTTGCCCACTGCTGGAATGCAATTCTAAGGAAATTCCCTTCTGTTGTTTGCATTGGAAGGAAAATATGTTTTGGGGATTTCCTCCCCAAGGCAAGAAGTATAATCAAGAGAGGGATTTTCCTCAGGGAAAGTGAACAGCTTTCAGTGTGTGTTGCCTGTGTGACTCACTCTGTAATTTCTCTTCCAGCTGGGTCTGTTTCCCTTTCAACTCAGACCAGCCTTGAGTCTGGACCATGTGGGTCACGGGACAGAAGTTACAGCACCTTGATCCCACACTGATTATCATTTGGATTGCCGACTCTCAGGGTCAGGGCCTGACTCCCCAGTTTCTATAGGACATCTTGCAGGCGGGGCACAAAGATACAAATTCTTCGGGTTTTTTGGAGGGCAGGAGATGGACCTCAGCAAGAGGACAGGGCTTTGTGCAAATCTCCAGCTCACCTCACTAGAGCTGCGCTTGCTACGATTTGCAAGATGACAAGCTGTGAGCAACTATGGCTAGTCCCCAGTACAAAATGCTTAATTGATTTAGGTATGAATTAGAAATAATAAATTAGAAATAAAGTAGAAGCTGGGGGCTTAGGTCAGAGGAACGGAGAAAGATTTAAGAAGGGTAAAAAGGTCACGAGAGCCAATGTATCAGGTAGCTAGGATGTTGATCACATAGCCGGGGTGTTGTTTGCTTATTGACTGGCTGCGGTAATTGCAGATTGTAGATAAGCACTTTCCGGGGTCTGAGTGCGGGGGTAATTAGCTAGTAACAGCATGTGGTATTTGTGACCCCGGAGGGGCAGACCGAGACATGCCTGCGAACTTTGCCTGCGATGTTTGTGTATGCTGTGAACTTTGTCTATAAAAGAGCTGTGAAACTTGAATCCAGGGCTTCTGGTCTTTTGGAGACATCCAGCCAAAAGCCCGCGCGTAATAAATTACTCTTTTTCTTGCTCTGTGGTCTCTGCGTTCTCTGGGCTCCTGCAACATAACACCACCAGCAGCAACATCACGGTGCTGTCCGTCTACGTACGGCTCTATCCATTCTGCCCTCCTCATACCTGTTGCCTGAGATGGCTGCCTCACTCTGATCCAAGGCATTGCCAGCCATCTTAGAGGAGCTTTTCTTGTCCATCGTACCAGTTTTCCCCTTTAATTAGTAGTTTAGCTTATTAATCCAGGGTAAGGACTGCAACTTCCAGCCATCTCATTCGAATGCCCTTCACACTACAGAGTTACAATAACAGGACCCTGCGTTAATTGCCCTGGCAACCTCTTCTGGAATCCCGTGATATGCAGCATAGGGGCATTCAGAATTCTCAGCTCTGCACACTCCCACGTTCCACAGGATGTTGCCTGTAGACAAAGCTTATTATCAGCTTTGGCTGATACACCAATTGTGCCCCTTCCTAGAACTGGACAACCTAAAGTTGGTAGTGCATGTGAAGGGGTTAAACCCAATGCCACTTGCATAGGAAAAATAAGCGAATTGAATTGTGCCTCTGAGTAAATTGCAGATGTCTTTGTTTTATCTCAAATTTTAGGAATGGCCTTGCAACACTCAAAGGTCTGAGAACTAAATGGGAGTTAGGCATACTCCCTCATTTTGGCTACATGCATCATTTTGTATCATTTTCTAACTAACTCTTTGTTCACCTCTGTGCCAGTCAATGATGTAATGGAAAAGTTAACTAAAGATCTTTTTCTCCGGTGATGGGCGGGCTAAATAAATGATTGATTGCTGACATAGAAGGCAAAAGGTATATAGTGATGCTACCTCAATTAACTGACACAACAGTTCTGGGATAGCTGTTGTCCTTGCGCAAGTGATTGTTAAACAATAAAATGGCTTTTTGATTTTTCCCCGGAAACCTGGTCTTCGTCTCTTTCCTGGCCACAACACATGCGCTGGGAACCTCAAGGTTGGATTTCTACAATGCACTGTACATTGGGCTACCTTTGTACAAAATTTGGAAGCTCCAACTGGTCCAAAATATGGCAGCCAGATTAGTTACAAGTACAGCGAGGAGTGAACGTATCATACCGATATTAAAATGAATCCACTGGAGCATATCACACTGATTTTGAAATCACCCCACTGGTTGCCACTTAATTTCCGGGGAAAAGTACAAAGTGTTGGTGATTACCTTGAAAGCCCTACATGGTTTGGGGCCAAGTTACCTACAGGATTGCCTCCTCACATACAATCTTCCCCCTACACTCAGGTCCTTTGGGGGCCATTTACTTAAACTGGCCAGGACTAGACTGGCAACGGTCACCTAAAAGACCTTCTTGTCAGCTGCTCCAGACTGTGGAACGACCTACCGGAAAAGATCCGACAGCAATATATACTGTCTGAATTCAAAAAAGTACTAAAGATCTATCTCTTCCAGCAGGCCTACACAGTCTATTTTTAATTGTACTTTTAATTGTACTTCTACTTTTAATTGCACTTTTAATTATGATTTTTACTATGGTATATTTGTATTTTAAATGGTTTGTGTTTTAGTGTATTTTAACCATGATTTGTTCTTAATTGTATCTGTGCTGTATTCCATCTCGAGCCTGGGGGAAAGGCGAGTAACAAAATCCTTTATTAATTATTATTACTGAAAGGGTTAAATTGAAGAAGCTATTGCTAAGGTAGAAAAATAGAGAAAAATAAGGTGAGCAGATGCGTCCTTTATCTTATCAGGAGGCTTAGGTATGTGCTTAGCTGTGCCGGGAACCTAGGGAGTTTTGATGTTGGAGAAATATTCCCTTGGTACCAAAATATATCATTTTTGAAAGCTGTAACCTAGGTCTGTATAACCTGTAAACACTTCATATATGGTCATATGTAATCATTTCCTGTAACCTGTTTACAAGAGGGTATAAAAGAGAGCTAATACCTGGATCGGGGTTCTCAGACTTTGGAAATTCATTCCACTGAGATCCCTGCAGTAAAATAAACCTTTTTTCTTGCTTTCTAATCTGGTGGTCTCAATTCTTGGCGAGCTACTTCATTACTACTACTACTATTACTATAATTGATATCAAAATGTTATACACTTGTTCACCCTTATACACAATTTCACCTTCCACTGTTTCAGTCACCCGTGGTCAACTGCGGTCTGATAATGTTAAATGGAAAATTGCTTCCCATATACCTGGAGTTTCCTGGGAGAGGGAGGGAAGTGTTTTGAAGCTCCATAGAAGGACAGTGATGGCCAGCACTAAGAAACCCACAATGCCTCCAGGCAGGCCCCCCCCCGCCAGGTACCTCCTTCCTCTTCCATCACAGACTCACCTTTTTCCTCCCACCTTTTGCACCGACCCATCTCCCAGTGTCAGGGCAACGGCACCCACATGGCCTGCTCCAGGTTCTGCCGTCCACACCTTGCCTGCCAGCCTGTTTCCTACTTTAATCACCCCTGCGCCAACACTGCCACAGAAGATCCCTCTGCAGACACCAGAAATAGCCCCTCTGGCTTCTCAGGGACAACAAAGAGTTGATGTCCCTCCGGATATTTTGATGTGGCTATCGTACTGTTCATGGTTTCAGGCATCTGCAGGGGAGACGTGTGTCTTGGAACATATCTCCTATGGAAAACAACGGAGGGGGAGTCCTGTACTTGTGCAGTGTGAATGGACCCCAGCATAGCCAATGGTGAAGAGTGTTGGGAGGTGTAATCCAACAACATCTGAAGGGCGTTTTGCACACCCCTAACTAAAGGGATCTTTTCAGTCATTGTAGGATGACAATCAAGCCCAATGCCCAAGGTTTAGAACATACCCCAGAATCCTTTATAGCGCACAAGAGCTCCTTAGCTGAGAAATCCACACATAATGGATTTGGTGGTACCAAGAGACCTTGAGGCAGATGGCCACCAAGTGCCACTCGACAGATTGAATAAGAAGGCCTCCAAACCTAGCAGAAAAATGGTTAGTTTTTCACAAAGAGTTTTTGTAAAATATGGTGAGCTGCTCTTCCTTTATGTCGTGTAGGAACCTCTTCTCTTCCTTTCATGTTATTTCTGCCTCTGGTACCAAAGTTTCTCTTAAAGACATCATGCCTAGAAATGCATCTACTTTACTAACACAGAGCTTGGGAAAGCTACTTGTTATTTGGCCTACAACTCCCCAAATCCCCCAGTTACCATGGCTACTGAACACCTCTGCAGCAGAAGGGAATGTAAGAGTTGCAGCTGGAAAAAAGGAACTTTCTTGAAGTCTGCACTGCCCCTGTATAAAGAGGACCCCCCGCCCCTAATCCATTAAGTACAAAGGCAAAAATTATCTAACTGAAAAGGTTTTTGACCCAAGACATGGTTTGGAGAGTCACAGGGGAGTGAAGTAGAATGTAAATATAATGTAAGAGGTAAAATAAATAAATAAATAAATAAAGGCACCAAATCCTGTCTGATCTTGGAAGCTAAGCAGGGTTAGCTTTGGTTAGTACTTGGATGGGAGACTATCAGGTGCTGTAGGCTATATTACAGAGGAAGGAACTGGCAAAATCCATGTGAGTATTCCTTGTCTAAGAAAACCCTGTGAAATTTGGTGAGTTGTCAGAAGTTGGCAGGTGATCTGAAGACGCACACACACACACACACACATTTACAAAACAGAAGGGAAGAGGGTTGCAGAAGATGCTCTGGATTGTTATTTAGATGGGCATACAGCTTTGCCCTGTACTTACCCAAAGAAAGCCCATAAATGCCAGTGACACTTAGAAAAGGGATGACAAAGTCAGATGTCCACACTCTCTCCATCTTTTCTCCCACTAATGAACTAAATACCCACTAAATTCCCTTTTAAAGGGAAATGTTTTCCACCACCGGTTCTCTCAAATCCTCCACAACGTCCAGCCATCAGTTTCACTGCAGACACATTCTGTGCACTTTGTTTTTACCAAAGTCAAAAAAGAAAGTGAAATTGTTAGTATTTTTTTTTTTAAGGGCGGGTGGAGGCAGGACAATAAAGAGCCAGATCTACAACTGGGGAAGTTTGAAAGTTGCACTGCTGTGGAAGATGCCCTCTGGTGCCTTAAAAAGAGGAGTTTTTTTTTTCTAAATCACTTGATTTCTTAGAAATAGAAAAGCTGTCAAACACTGATATGTGTGTGGATGTGCCTTCAAGTCAGCTGAAAGGAAAAGGGAAGTTAATAATACTTAAAGACCCTTCCCTGGGAGAGGGGAGGGGGAGGGATAGTATTAAATGACCAAAAGAAGATATATATGAGGATTTATGTGAAAAATTATTAATGGATTATATTATGGAATGCATATTTGAATGCGTAGAAAATGTAGTTTTTGTATTGCATTGTTAACAGTGGGAATTAGAAGAAATAAAACTTAAATATATATCAAACACACAGACATACAGGCCATTTCCACACTAGACTGTTATAGTGCTATTATTCCACTGTCAACATCCTCTGGAATCCTGGGGTTTGCAGTTTAGGGAGGAGCCGTTAGAATTCTCAGCCAGAGAGTTCTTTGGCCTCAGGAAACTACAAATCCCAGAATTCCATAGGATTTCGAAAGTGGAACAATAACATCGTAACAGTCCAGTGCAGAAATGGCCACAAAGTGCTTACTATAAGTTATGAACTGGATTCCCCCAGCACATCCTCCTGCCTCAGCCACATCCTTATGTCCCAACCAGTCAAAGGCTGAAGGGCTGCTTAAAAAGGGATGTCTTTTGTTGTTCTTCTCTGTGTTTCCCAGCAGGGAGAAAAATCTCAGGGTAAGAAGCACTGGGGAAGACAAAACTTGAATTCTGGAGCAATTTTTAAATCCATTTCTGGGAGTTTTGGATGTGATGTGGCTTTGAAATCTGGGAACCTATTGTGACAGATGCCGTCTCCAGGCTGGATCCACACTTCCAACCCTTGGCTCCTGCCACTCACCTTGCCCTTTGCCCCCCTTAGTTTCTTCTAGATTGGGTATTTGGGTCTCAAGGCAACCCTCTATTATGAACCAGTGGCTGTGTTGTATCGGTGTGTTGGCTGTGGTAACACTGGCCCTTTCCGCACCAGGCAATTAGAACAGGGCAGTGCGTCCTCTCATAGAGGTCGTCTGCACTTTGGAGCGGACTAGGAGCGGACTACTTACCGGAGATCCACACCTCAGTCTGCTCCAAAATGACCCCAAGTGGTCCTCCAGCGTGTTTTCTAAAGACCGCAAAAAACAGGACTTTATTTTCCTGGAACGCGCCATTGCGTTCCTGCTCCCTTGTGCAGATTCACAGGTTCGCATCAGTGCAAGCCTGCGATCAGCGGAGGACGGACTTTAGGCATGGCAAGCTTCAGCGGTTGGTTGGGACCCACGACCAACTGGAAGCCGCCATTTTGGAAGCCAGAGCAGTGCGGATTTACAGACCTCACACTGCTCCAATTCGCCCTGGACCAAGAAGGAGCCCTGCGGAAGGGCTTCAGGGACAGTCTGCATTGCTTCGGACCCCAGAAGAAGCGGTAGGTAATGGCACGGAGCGATTCCCTCGCTACGTGTGGAAAGGGCCGGTGATCAGGCCCTCCATTAAACTTAATATAAAAAGACAGAAACAGTTGTTACCTCACTGCTTCACCCTATCCTGAGGTCTACAATTTTTAATATTAAATTTAATCCATCATGCCAGAGAGGTTGCCCGGATGAGCACGTAGGCACAAACGTTCGAAAGATCGAGAACTAGGTCAGGTCAGTAAAATCCCCAGTCACGTAGCCCAAGGAGACCTCAAGCCGTGCAAACCCACGGTAAACAAAGGGTCCTCAGACAAAGAGGAGCCAACTCTAGAGGATTATCGTTTTTTCCCCAAGTCGAAAACTTGTAACTCTGGAAAAATCAGCAAGGTGAGGACCATCTACATAAATTTACACTATAAGCTGTTGCAACCGCAGATCCTGAAACATTGGCAACCCATCATAAAATCTTCATGCAAAACGAGTTGCCATTGTGAAACTTCCCTTCCTTTGCAGTGCCCTTTGTTCTCCCCAGGAGAGGATTTGCCCTCGAGGTATGTTTTCCTCTACAAGTATTCCTAGTTTTCGAGAGTTTTCTCTGGAGAACTCCCTGCCACGCTAGCAGAGCATCACTCTGCTGGTTGAGTCATCCCCTCAGCTGTTTCTCAGCTGAGTGCTGTGTTTGTTTGCCGTTTCCCAGACCAAGGACTTCAGGACAGGTGCAGTATCGCCCCGTCCAAAATCCCTCTCTACATTCCCCTATCCAACTTTCCACTCTTTTATTTCTCAATAGGTCTTGTGTGAGTGAGTGAGTGATTGTGTTGGTGCGTGAAAACATTTTCATTCAATAAAAACCATTTGTTTGATATGCTGTCTGGTTTTTGGCTCGGCCTGATCCCATAAAAACTGGGTCAAGATCCCGTTAGGTTACCCTGCCTCTGGTTTAGCTATCGCTTGTGCTCCTTTAAATTCCCCGTCCTTTTTCTGATTTGGAGCACATCTAGGGTAACACAGTGGTTAAAAACAAACAAGAAAACAATACATTAACGCCTGAACTACTAAATCACTTACAGCTCCCCAAAACCGTAAGTCAGCCTTTTCCTCTGCCTGACTTTCCTCTCTCTGTCCCATCTGTTCTTTTCTCTGTGTCAGTTTTTGCTTATCTCTCGGCTGTCTTATTCCCTGTCTGCCTTCTGGCAAGAACAAGCCTCAGTCTTTTTAAAGCCTTTTCTCCACAGCCCCCCGCCGTCACAGCCTTCGTGGAGCTGTGATCAGCTGCCATCAGCTGGGTTTGCCCAGTTCCTCCCATTCACACACACCCATTTCTCCCCATTTCTATGTTCTTGTGCCAGGTATCTGCTTATTTATAAGCAGGCCTTGGTGGATCCAGGATGAGCCCAAGGACTGCAATAAATTTCTTCAAGGGCTGCATGCAGCCTGCTACCCTGCTTGTTTGGGGGTTCCTTTAGGGGCTTCCCAATGGCTGTCAAAATCGCCTCTTGTGGGGAAAATTAGCTCTGAGCACTGCTTTAGCAATGCAAACAGGGCAGGGTAATTAAGGATCTTTAACCCAATGTTTAGGGGGTCAGGCTCTATAGTGGACGTGCAGTTTCGGGTCAGCTCAGATGACCTCTGGGTGTAAGGGAAAAGCAGTTGAGAAAAGCAGTTAATTTTCCCTGCAACTGAAGTGACTCTGTGTTTGAAAGAAGAACAATAGGACACTGTGAAATAGAATGTTAGGGAGGATGGAATGTGCCTCGCTATGCTTTGCAACATTGGTAAGGTTACGCAAGAGAATGATGAGAACTATAGTTTGTGTCAATTTCCTTTCTTGGACGCCTGATGTATTTGCACTGGAGATGTATAAATTGCTTTGAATTAAAGAGGTGGGGCTCAGACTTTTGAGAATTATCTCACTGAGACATTGTGCAGAATAAATTTTTTTCAAACTGAGGTCTGATCTCTGACTTCCCACTTTAGCTCAGTCAGAAATCACACAAACTGCTCAAATTTAAGTATTTTATTGGCATAGATGTTAAAATCCATACAGTCACTCAGCCGCACTCACTCCAACAAGCATACAAGACTACAGAAATTTAGAAAGAGGTGAAAATTGAGAGACAGAGAGACATAAGGGTTTGGGTTAATACTGCACCAATCCAGAGGTCTTCAGCTGGAAGAAAATGATCTCAGCCACCCCTGTTGAGGATGAGCGAAGCTTACCAGCTTCATGGTTTGTGGATCTGAGAGAACTTCGAAAAAGAATGAGAAAAAGGGCCTAGTTATAGAGCTGACCCACGTCCTGGGGAACAGATGGCTGCAGTTTTACGAAGATTGATTTCAGCTTTGTAGTTCAAAGGAAATACAGCCAGGCATCCTTGTAGTTTCCTGCAAGATGAGTATCTCATCCGGGGATGCATACCTCAAGGTGTCACATTCCAGGCTGTTTACACTGTTTATTTATTGATTGATTGATTGTCTCCTGATCACTGCTGAAAATCCATTCAAGTGGCCTTTGAGCCGTTTGCAAGACTCACCTCAGGATGTGTGACAGAGAACAGGCTACTCTTTTATCTATCTCCATAGCTCCACTGCCTATGTGTCCTTCCAGTAGGTCTCTATGGCTCACTATGTTTGATATAAAATAATCAGGACCCTCAGGACATAGTTTTTAGGGGGGTTAGGGGGGTAACAGGCCCATGGACACATGTTGCCCATTCCTGCAGTCTTGCAATTAAACTAAAGCATGCTTAACAGAAATGATTGCAGCTTGCAGCAGCAGCCTTCAATTCTGGATAAATGGCTGTCATCTTGAAACAAACACTCACCTATGACCTTATTTTGAACTATGCTTCTCACCCACCATCTCATTCTACACTTGCTGGAGCAGGGAGTGGGGACAGAGAAGGGATTCCTCCACAGAAACTGTCGGAAGGTTGCTGAGGTCTAGAGAGCAGGAAACCTTAGCTCCATTACTTTCCTTACATTGACTTATCTCAAGATCTTTGCCACTCATTTTGCACAGTGTCAGGTTGTCTTGGTTTCCTCTCCTCCGCTGCTTTCTCTTAAAATTGCTCATCCTACCATCTGTTATGCCCACAAGGCACTGATCTTTTTCTGGGAGCTAACAAACTATAACAGTAAAAAGCATTTCTGTCCTGAGAGAAGCACTTTCTCAAACTCTAGCCCCTTCCTCCTCTCCTGCTACCACCGAAATCAGCTGAATCCACCACTTTACTAATTTAATTCACACTGTAGCTGAAATAATGGTTCCATATTGCCTAGTCCAACTGCAAAAAGGAGAGATGGACCAACCGAATCCTCAAATCCTGGGCAAGGATTCAAGATTTCCGAATCTGAATCTCTGCGCCAAAATAGGCAAACAGAATCTTTCAAATCTGCCAACCAAATAGATTGTTGGAGACCGGGACGCCTGAAAACCAGGGAGACCAGGATGGCTGAAAACCTGGGCAACTAGACATACAAGGGGAGATAATAAGTAGGTGAGTTTTTCCCTTGGAGTAATAATGGCCTTTGCTAACAATTTTAGAAATTACAGCTGCAGTTGTATTCTAAGATGTCTAAATATTTAAGTTCAGCACTTGACTGGAAGGTACAGGCTTGAGATTTCAAGATCAGTTGAAAGATTCCTCTGCATAGCTCCCTTGCAAACCTCTTTCATACACAATTCTGAGGTTCGTAGTTTTACAAGTGTCACAGCCTTCTCTGCCAAAGTGTGCTGGTGCATCATCAAGCTACAAACCCCAGGATGCCATAAGGAGCTATGCAAAGATTATCTCTGTACTGTAGTGGTCCTGTTTACACAGGAAGGAAAATGTGGGATTAATCTACATTTTCCTGCCTATGTAGAAAGTGCCTTCATGTCATTTTCAATCTGGGGAGATCCTGAAGCAAAACTATGATAATTGTCCTGGCCCCATTTCTTCAGAGGGAGGTTTGCCTTTGCCTAGGCTTTTGCTAAGGCTGAGAGAGACTGTCTTACCCAAGATTATCCTTCTTTCCCTTTCTTTTTAAACCCTTTTTAAAAAAAGGATTCAAAAGATTCGAGATTCGTGGATTCCCAGAACCTTCCAGGGATTTGGATTCAGAAAATTTTGGATTCGTCCCATCCCTAGCAAAAGGTGACACTGCTTGGAAGATGCCACATGATCTGAGTAGACATTGGACAGAATTCAAATGACTGAGGGTCCAAAACTCCAGTCAGTAACAGCTGGTGTGTGGAATTAGGAATTATAATCTAAGCATTCATGCACACATGTTCATCCACCCACACAAATCTCACCTCATTCTTCTTAGTTACAGGTATATGCCACATCTCCTTCAGTGATTTCAAGGCAGCGTACATGGCTCTGCTTTCTACTTTATTCTCACAATAATCCTGTAAAATAAATCAGGCCGGAGGCAGCCAGGGAATCTGATGTCTGTTGGGCAGTAAATCTGCTCTGGGGCTTTGTCAGAATTTTAAAGGAGTTATCCAGCTTCCTGAAACTACTGGGGATAGGGTTCAGAAACTTATGACATCTTCTTCAAGGTTAAAGTTACTTAAAATATAATTAATCTGTCAATAACATTAAAAAATTCAAACATAAAATTAAAGGCAAAAAAATACAATTTAATAACAACATCATTAGAAGTAGTACAGCATCTTCTTTAAAAGCCCTTTTCTTAAAAATACTCAGTTCTCCAAACCCTTTTGGAGTATCAAGGGGCTGTGCCTGACAGTTGAAGGGGCCATCCTAGCCTCCTTAGGGAGGGAACTCCAGAACCAAGGAGCAGCCACTGAGAAGGCCCTGATGAAAACTCCTTTCTCCATTACAAACATGCTCATGGTTTCCTCCTGTGTGGATTCTCAGGTGAGAAGGTGCATTCTCTGATTTCCACAATCTGAACATTAATTTATTCTCTTCCTTCTGTGTTCTCTTAGATGTGTAAGAAGAGCCAAGGTTCTTCTGAATTTTGTTCTGCAATCCAAGCATTCATACTGCTTTATAAGTGGGGAGGAGGGGAATTAAACAATGTTAATTTAGCAATTAAATGTAAACTATCTAAATATTCTCAGAGTAATGTTTCCTCAAATTGAGAACAATTTAGTTGCTGATTTTAATGTTTAAGTGGCACATCCAAATTGCCCATGATGGATCTTGGGATTGCAGGGCATCCATAGTAATTTATTACTAGGAAGAGATGTGTGGGTTGTATCCACCTCGTGCAATTTATGGCACATTTATACCACTTTAAAGGCTCTGGATCCATCCCACAGAATCGTGGGATGTGTAGTTCTGTAAGGTACCCAAACTCCTCCAGGAGAGAGCTCAAGTAGCTACAGCATTAGACTACTCTGGGAACCTCAACAAAAGTACAAATTCCTGGGTTCCACGGCATGGAACTGTAACAGCTGAAATAGTATCTAAGTGCTACACTTGCGCACTGTGGATATCCCCATCAAGTGGGTCTTCATTACATAGTTATAGCAGTTTGGTATCTTGTTAACAAGCATGACTCCATCCTTCAGAATCCTGGGATCTATAGCTTCATGAAACACTTCAGTCTTTCTGCTAAATAGCTTCAGGCCAATCCCCTGAACCACAGTTCTCACTGCAAGCTAACTTACTCCTCAGACCTTAGGAACTTTAGTTTAGGGCAACTTATAGCAAATTTATACCATTTTAACTGCTCTGGCTCCATCCCTTGGAATCCTGTGGTTTGTAGTTTTGTAAGGTACTTAGAATTCTCTGGCAGATAGGTCAAAGAGCTACAGCACTAGAGTGTTCTAAGAACTTCAACAAAACTACAAGGTCCAGAATTTCATGGGATGGAGGCCTGTCAGCTACAGTGAGATCAAACTTCTATCATAGTCTAGTGTACGTAAACTGATGAGCACATCAAGATATCCTTTTGTGGATGGAGGGCTGACACTTTATGGAGAATTTGGCCATTCCTTCTCAGAACCTTCCACAATATTGTGCACATCCAGCCAGCCAGCAAAGATTTTTTGTCATCTACTCACTAAAGCGGACTGTTAGCATGAAGAAAACTATGGTTCCCATTACAGTAGCAAGAAAAGTGGTGGCTCCCAAAATGCACTTTTTGTCTGAAATATAGGGGATGCGGGGAGAGAGAGAGGACAATTATCATTTTGAAAGGATTAAAATGTTGTTATATGTGCTCAAGTCATTTCCAGCTTATGGTGACTCTAAGGCAATCCTATCACAGGGAACCTATCACTTTGGAAGATTTGTTCAGAAGGGGGTTTGCCTTTGCCTTAGTCTGAGGCTGAGAGAGTGGCACTGGCCCAAGATTACCTGGTGGGTTTCCACGGCTGAGTGGGGACTTGAGCTCTGGTCCCCTGGATTCCTAGCCCAACAACACATCATGCTGGGTGGATGCCATTACACACTCCCAAATTACAGGAGAGGGCTATAGGTATCCAAAAGAGAACCCAGAGCATCAGACATCCCAACTTGGCTTCACTTCTTTGGTGCAAACAAGGGGACTGAAAAAGTTTATCACATCTTCTTCTGCTTGGCCTACTTCACAGGGTTGTGAGGGTGAAAAAAAAAATCAGTCTCCCTAAACCAGCAGTTCTCAACCTGTGGGTCACGATCCCTTTGGGGGTCGAACGACCCTTTCACAGGGGTCGCCTAAGACCATTGGAAAATACATGTTATAAAATAAAAAGAAAGTGAAAGGAACATTACCTGGGAATGCAGCTAAGTGCTCCCTTAACTGCCAGCAGCCATGTTGGAAAGAGGCGTTCAAGGGAGGAGGGGGCCCTGAGAGGAAGGAGCTCTCCTGACCAATCCGAGCTTGCCAGCAGCACAAAGCAAGGGAGGGGGCTAGGAGAGGAACGAGCTCTCCTGACCAATCCCAGCTCGCCAGCAGCACAAAGCAAGGGAGGGGCTAGGAGAGGAACGAGCTCTCCTGACCAATCCCAGCTTGCCAGCAACACAAAGCAAGGGGGGGCTAGGAGAGGAACGAGCTCTCCTGACCAATCCCAGCTCGCCTGCAGCACAAAGCAAGGGAGGGGCTAGGAGAGGAACGAGCTCTCCTGACCAATCCGAGCTTGCCAGCAACACAAAGCAAGGGAGGGGGCTAGGAGAGGAACGAGCTCTCCTGACCAATCCCAGCTCGCCAGCAGCACAAAGCAAGGGAGGGGCTAGGAGAGGAACGAGCTCTCCTGACCAATCCCAGCTTGCCAGCAACACAAAGCAAGGGGGGCTAGGAGAGGAACGAGCTCTCCTGACCAATCCCAGCTCGCCTGCAGCACAAAGCAAGGGAGGGGCTAGGAGAGGAACGAGCTCTCCTGACCAATCCCAGCTTGCCAGCAACACAAAGCAAGGGGGGGCTAGGAGAGGAACGAGCTCTCCTGACCAATCCGAGCTGGCCAGCAACACAAAGCAGGGGAGGGGGCTAGGAGGAAAGAGCTCTCCTCACCAATCTGAGATCGCTAGCAACACAAAGCAAGGGAGGGGGCCCTGAGAGGAAGGAGCTCTCCTGACCAACCCCAGCTTGCCAGCAGCACAAAGCAAGGGAGGGGGCTAGGAGAGGAAGGAGCTCTCCTGACCAATCCCAGCTCGCCAGCAACACAGCCAATCCCACTCGAGCAAGCGAGCAGCCTGTGCCAGGAGGAATGGCCGCCTCTCAGTCCCCAGGTCCTGGCCCTTCTGTACGGGCAAATGGAGCAGCGCAGGGCCACTTAGCATGGTGTCTGGTGTCCTTATTCACTAGGAGTCAGACTACAGTGCCCGTGGAACGTAAAGAGGGAAGATTTGGACCTTCCGTGTCCTCAGCGTCTTCCCAGGGGAATGTGTCTGAGGGTAGCAGGGAGGTGATAAGACAAAGGATGGCTGAAGAAATGGGGGTGCATGTTAATAGGCAAACAATATGAGTGACATGATTTCACAAAATACATAACAAGTTTAAAAAATGTATTGCAAGTTGGACAATCCATTGAATTTAAAGGTAAGCAGTCAACAAACCACTTCCATGAATCTTTCATTTTCACGTGATTTTCCTGACGATACAAAAGTTTTTCAAGCTGAATCAAATGATGTCGGTGTGTGTTTACCAAAAAAGTCTACCTGTAGGTCCAAAGGGACTAGAGTGGAGGAATCTGCTTTGTCACACTCTGAACAAATCAACACTGAATCTGAAAGGGATGAGGAACCAGATTTGGCAGATACTCGTGGGGATAAGGACTCTAAATCAGATGGGTTCTATTTCCGAGGAGGAGGAGGATGCAGAAGATGATAATAAAGTGAGATTATTTTCCTCAGAGTCTTTTAAAAATTTGCTGGAAAAGGTGTTGGTAACTCTGGGACTGGATAGTCGGGAGAGTGCCACTTCAGATACTGATGAAAACAAGAATGTTGCATCGATTGTAAGGAATAAGCCTACAAAATCCAGTGTTATTCCCATGCCAGGTTTATTTTTGGATTTAATTCAGTCTGAATGCAGTGAAACCAAATCTTCAAACTTTATATCATTTATGGTGGACTAAATATCAGATATTTACGTTACGATTCATAACAGTAGCAAAATTACAGTTACGAAGTAGCAACGAAAATAATTTTATGGTTGGGGGTCACCACAACATGAGGAACTGCATTAAAGGGTCACGGCGTTAGGAAGGTTGAGAACCACTGCTCTAGATCATTTCCCCTCTCTCTCTTGTCAGAGACAAATCTCAGTTTTTGTAGCATTTCCTCCCCATAAGAGCCCCCTTCACAGCATTCTCTAGTTCATTAACTGAGGTATAACTGTAATCTCAGGTGGAGAAAGATAGCCTTTCTTTACTGAGACCATTTCTGCACTAGAGTGTTAGAGCGCTATTATTCCACTTGCAGCATCCTATGGAATCCTGGGGTTTGCAGTTTCAGGAGGGGCCCGAAATATATATTGTCGTTGTGTGCCTTCAAGTCATTTCTAACTTACTGCAACCCTCAGACGAACCTATCACCAGATTTTCTGGGGCTGAGAGTGTGTGACACACCCAAGGTCACCCGGTGGGTTTCCAGGGCCAAGCAGGGAATCGAACTCTGGTCTCCAGGATTGTAGTCCAATGATTAAACCCCTACACCATGCTGGATAAAATAGTACACAATTCTTTCAGGCATAAAATTCATCTACCAAAGGAAAGGGAAAATATAGACTACCCTATGAAATGAATGCATTTTCTCAGATAGCTCAAGTACACAGGAGTTTTGGAGGGCCTTGATGCCTAGACTTAGAGGGGGATGTTACCCTGATTTCTGGGGTCCCTTGGGGGACATCTCGATGTGCTCTACATGATGGGGAATGGAAACTAGCCAGAGCATGAGCAATAGCAATGCGAGAGGCAGGGTAACCTAGCAGGGTATTTTTACCCAGTTTTTACGGGGTCAGGCCAAGCCAAAAACCAAAGAAAAATGTCTAATAAATGATTTTACTGAATGAAAGCCTCACACACCAATGCAATCACTCACATACTCACTCAAGACCTATTAAGAAGCAAAAGAGAGGATGGGGGAATATTGAAGGAGTTGTAGCTGGGGTAATACTGCACCCTTTCCTGAAGTCCTCGGTCCGGGAAAAACAGTGAAGAAGTGGAGCTCAGCACGGAGAGAGCTGAGGGGATTACTCAACGGACGGAGAAACGGTTAGCTGGGATGACAGGGAGTGATCCAAAGAACCGCTCAAAAACTGGGACTATTTGTAGGGGGGAAAGTACCTAGAGGGCTAATCCTTTCCCAGGGAGAACAGTGGGGTGTTGCAACAAGAAAGAAGCTCCACAATGGTAACTCCCTTCACGTGGTGAGATTACAAGGTGTTGCCAAAGTCTCCGGATCTTCAGCTGCATTGGGTTGTGGTGTTGCTATCACTGTGAACTGGCCTGGCCTTTGGTAACCTTTAGATATCGTTTTGATATCACAATTCGGCCCTGCTCTGCCACCAGCCAAGTGTTTGTGAGGCCACCGAACAAGCGCGAAGCTAGGCATGGCCACATTTGTTTACCAAGGCAAGCCAGATACAGTAGAGTCTCGGTTATCGGTTATCCGACATCTGGTTATCCGACCTCCCAGATTATCCGACGTCGCGGCTGCTTGGGGGCGTGGCTGTAGGCATTTCCGCACCCCAGACGCGCCCCCAGACATGGCAGCCGCGATGGGCTCCGGCTTATCCGACATTTCGGTTATCCGACTCTCAGCCTGCCCATTTAGGTCAGATAACCGAGACTCTACTGTACTGCCAGATCTGCTTTAGGGGACCTCCCGAAACAAACACCTTCATTACTAAAACAAAGAGACCTCCGCCCCGAAAGGGCACCCTGGCGAGCTGAGTGCTTAACTGCCGAGCTAGCTGCGTCTACATACCGGCCATACTATTGTCAGTTCGGACCGTAACTCAATCATGTACATTCTGATCTTTCGGAGACATTGTCTCCAGTTCAAAACTCATTGTTTTCGCTCAAGACCAGACTAGCCCACGGTCATTCCTTCCCCTATAAAAATCCCCAGTTACATTCGGACTGCTCTGCTGCCTTGCTGCCTCTTCGTTCTGCGAGCTGCCCTCGGCCGCCGCGCCGAGCCCTCCTGCCCTCCATCGGATCCTTCAGGACTGCGAGATCGGTGACGTATCACCCATTCCCCCAAGGCTCTGTTTCCTATTTCTAGTTAGCAAGTGTGTTTGTGTTTTTCTTGATAATTGTTTAATAAATCTTATTGCTAGTTTGAATTATTTTGTCTGCTCACTGACCTGACGCCGTATGCATTGGGTAAAAGATCCCCGCTAAGTTACCCTGCCTCTCGTTAGCCAAGAGAGTGCTCCAGCTAATTTCCCCATCTTGTTTAGTTTGTGTGATTGTTTGGGTGTCCCTCCCGGGATCCCCAATTCACAGGGTAACAGTGTGACTTCATGTAAATGGTCCTCGCCTGATAGGATTTTGCTTAATTTGGGGCAAACACGCTAATCCCCTCAATTCGGCTTCTCAGGGGCTGAAGACCCTTTGTTTACTGTGGGTTTGCACAGCTTGAAGTCTCCTGGCGCTACGTGGCTGGGGATTTTACTGGCCTGACCTGGTTTTCAGTCGTTTGACCATTTGCTGCCTACGTGCCCATCCGGGTGACCTCTCAGGCACATTGAATCATATTTTAATACCAAAATTATAGACCCTGGGACAGGGTTGACCAGTGAGATAACAGGGAGGTCAAGCCCCACACTCTAAGATCCAAGATCTTCAACCTGCCCGCCTCCCCAGAACAACTAGGATGAAATGATGTTCTTACCTGCTGCTCTTCCATCTTTTTCTGGAGGTGGAATCTTTTGCAAAAATAATCTGAAATCAGGAAGCTCCTGTGATCTTCATGGACTTGTATTAGGAAATATTGATTAATTTACTGCTTTTAAGGAATAAATGTGAAGGGTCTGAATTAGCTAGAGAGGAGTGTGTGTGAGAAAGTGGGTGCTGTTTTCAACCTAACACCTATTTTTAAAAATGTATTTCTATGGTATATTATGTTGTACAACTTGGCAAACAATCAAACAAGTAAACAAAGCTTTTTCCAAAAGAATAAACATTCAAAATTTATGAACAAGATATTAGCAGGTCATACTGCACAAATAGTTCAGATTAAGCCATACAGTGGATAAACTGTCTTCTTCACTTTGTCTAGAAGACTCATATCTTGGCAGTCAGAGGTTTCATTATTGGAGTCCTCTGTGTCTAGGTTTGGAAGTTCTTTCCAGAGGTTGAAATGATTTTCAGATTGCAAGAGATGCGCTATTGTGTGGATGTATTAAATGAATGGAAACCAAAATTCAATGAAGCTGCCTCTCCTTATTTCACCTTTGTAGATGCAAACATCATCCAATAATTTTTCCATTAACCAGTAGTCTCATACCCTTTCCTACCACATTTCTATCAGGGCATTTCCCATTTTCAAATTTTCTTTTCTTTCTTTCTTTTGTCCTTTTCTTCTTCTTTTTGCTATTTCCACACGAGCAGCAAAAACAAACAAACAAAAAAAAAACTCAGTTTTTTTTAAGTTCCTGTTTTTATCTAAGTAAACAGACAGAAGTAGCACAGCAGGGCAAGACCAAACTCTTTAATGTAATACCTGTTTAATCTGCTTCATTACATTTAATTTCTGTAAATAAAATAAAGTTTTGTTCTTATATAAACTTGGCCACTGGGAACTGTCTAACTGAAAGCGTTGATTCAGACAAAGTGTCTGTGGTGGCAGCACTGAATATAGAGAAATGGTGTCCACTGAAGACAGAAGTTGTATGAATTCTCCTAAGTACCTTGAGGGCATTTAGACGGTCCCCACAGATGGTGTCACACGGGGGGGCATGAAGAAATCCTTGCACTGGTGGCAGAGGTGGGGATCGAGGAAAGCCCTGGTGATTGCAATGAGCACAGTGTAAGACTTCACATTTGGCTGAACTGATATCAGTCACCAAGAAAAGTCTACCTTCATTTTCCAGGAAAGGAGAATGTGGTTTGGGATGATTCCAAAGTTTGGCTCCATTGAATACCTTAGGTTTCTAGAATCAGAAAAGGAGGGGTGGGGTGGATTGCAGAACTTAATTCAAAAGTTACATTTCGAAGTTCTGCGATTCACCGTGCCCTCACTGCCCCACTCTTGATTCTAGAAACCGAAGGTATTACATAGAGCCAAACTTTGGAACTACTCCAAGCCATATTCTCATATCCAGGAAAATGAGGCTCGCTCACAGAATTCCCCGGCCATTGTGGAATTCTGGAATGCCAGAACACTACCTTTTCCAGGTTCTGGTGGACTGTAAGTACTCTGGACACAAATATATCTTTTAAAAAGTGGTCATCACCCTCCATAGAGGCTAACTATATGTGGCAGTGGGTTGAGTGTTCGGACTAGGCTTCCAGGAGAGCACAGTTCAAATGTGCACTTAGCCAGGAAAAGCTACTGGGTGCCTTTGGGCAAGTCACATTCTCTCAGCCTTAGAGGAAGGCAAGGGCAAAGCTCAGAAGAAATCTGTCCAGGAATGCCCTAGGATAGAATCATAGAATCATAGAAATGTAGAGTTGGAAGAGACCCCAGGGGCCATCCAGTCCAACCCCCTGCCATGTAGGAACACCCTCAAAGCACTCCCGACAGATGGCCATCTAGCCTCTGCTTAAAAACCTCCAAGGAAGGAGACTCCACTAGACTCCCAAGGCAGCCTATTCCACAGCCCTGACGGCCAGGAAGTTCTTCCTGAGGTTCAGGTGGAATCTCCTTTCCGGCAGCTTGAATCCATTGCTCCTAGTCCTGGTCTCTGGAGCAGAAGAAAACAAGCCCACTCCCTCCTCTACATGGCATCCCTTCAAATATTTAAACATGGCTATCACGTCCTCTCTTAACCTTCTCTTCTGCAGCCTAAACATCCCCAGCTCTCCAAGTCTGTCCTCATAGGTCATGGCTTCCAGGCCCCTCACCATTTTGGTCGCCCTCCTCTGGGCTTGCTCCAGCTTGACCATGTCCTTCTTGAATTGGGGTGCCCAGAACTGGACACAGTATTCCAGATGAGGTCTAACCAAAGCAGAGTAGAGTGGTACCAGTACCTCCCTCGATCTAGACACCATACCCCTATTGATGCAGCCGAGAATTGCATTGGCTTTCTTGGCTGTTGCATCACACTGCTGACTCATGTTCAGCTTGTGGTCTATGAAGACTCCTAGATCCCTTTCACACGTACTGCTATCCAGCCATGTGTCCCCCATCCTATATTTCTGTATTCCATTTTTTCTACCTAAGTGTAGGACCTTACACTTCTCTCTGTTAAATTTCATTTTGTTAGCCTTGGCCCAGCAATCCAACCAGATAGGGTCACAAAAAGTTAGGGTCTTTGAAGGCACAAAAGAAAAGAAAAACATGGATTTTGACTGGGGAAAATAATTGCTTATGCTGATGGTGTTTTGAGATACGACTGGTTCACCTGCCCAGTGGGCCGATGCCTATGCCAGAATTACACTTAACATCTGGAACATAAAAACCTTCTTTGACCAGGTGGAGTAAACAACTGTTGGGAGTTAGGGGGTCACACTGGGGAGCCACTGGGGTTAGGGGATCTCAGAGAGCCACATCTGTTTCTACAAAAAAAGAAATCACTTTCCTTTTTTTGTCTTCAAATGCCCCACAAAGCATTTTGGGGGCAGGGAAAGCAATTTCGCCATGTTCCTGCCCCCACTACATGCTCATAGCAGTAAAATCCTACTTTTCCCACTTTTAACGGTCACGATTCCCCCGTGGAATCCTGGGATTTGTAGTTTGGTAAGCCAGCATGGTCTGAATGTTGGACTACAACCGTGGAGACGTTTCAGTTCCCTCCTCAGCCATGGAAACCCACTGGATGACTTTGGGCACATCTGTCCTGTGCCGGCAGCCAGCCAAGGCTTACAGCTCTCTAGTTAAAGAGTCTGTTAGCGGCAGCCACCAGCAAAGTTTATAGCAGTTTGTTAGGTACTTATCGGCCATGGTTTTGCAGCCTGAGTCCACAGTAAATCCAGATCAACAGCCCAGCAGCAAAGTCTAAAACCCCTGGATGACCCAAGTTTGGAAACCACTGCGAGTAAACCAAGGCCATTTCCACCCTAGATTGTTATAGTGCTATTATTCCACTTTCAACACTCTAGGGAATCCTGGGGTTTGCAGTTTATGGAGGGGCATTCAGAATTCTCAGCCAGAGAGCTCTTTGGCTTCAGGAAACTACAAACCCCAGAATTCTACAAGAGGTCGAAAGTGGAATAATAGCACTATAACTGTGTAGTGCGGAAATGGCCCAAGAGAAGGGGTACGAGTTTGGGCATTCTCGGTATGCTTCCAAATCTACCACCACATCCAGGGTTGCCAGACTGAAAGCCAGAGAGGGCGCCTGTACCTTTAATGGCTGCAGTGGCATATCTAGCATAAACAGTGCCTAGGGCAAGCGTGGATTCCGTTCTTGGAATTTGGAAATAAAAGCCCTCCAGGGCTTGTAGGATTACCCCTACCTGTACCCCATGCACCCCCACCCCTACATGCATATCATTCCAATTCCATCTTTTCTATTTCCTTGTTAAACATGATTCAAACTACAGGAAAAGAGACTTCACCGAAACATGACGGTCAGAGCCATTCGGCAGAGGAATATGCAGCCTCAGAGGGTGGTGGAGTCACCTTCTTTGGAGGTTTTTAAGCAGAGGCTGCTACGTTTCTGTGATTATGACGCTGGAGAAAAACAAAACGGCATTATTCAAAATGTTTTATTTTTCCCATTTACAAACAAATTACAATATTACGTTTCTTGCCATCATGGCTGCAAACTTGTCTATGATGTCCCCAAAGTCCGTTTTTTCCATTTCTTCTCTCTCCACACTTAGTAGAACAAGATCACTCAGTCTGTCTTCACCCACTTCTTTCCTTAAGTAGGAAAGAATCAGCTTTAACTTGCTAAACGATCTTTCACAGCTGGTGAGGGAAATGACAATGGTTAGCATTATTTGCATGCGGAGGTTTCCATAGGATGTTGAAAACGGAATAATAGCACTATAACAGGCTAGTGTGGAAACGGCCTGAGAAAATGCAAACGATGTTTGGGCACCCCTCTTAAAAATGGTTCGGGGCAGCAGCGGAGGTGGCAGCCCGCCCTGCCAGCCCCCCATTTCCGCCTTGAGAAGGAATCCTGATGCCTCAAAGGAATCCACAGTGGGTTGAATATGCAGATCATACATTTTTGTATGTGTTTGGGGGTCCTAGAGTTATTCACGGTCTTTCCATTTTCATGGCGGTCCTGTGCCCCTAACCCTAGCCAATGTGGAGGGATGACTGTACTTTTAATTGTATTGGTACTTTTAATTATGATATACTTTAATTATGAGCTCTGTATTTTAAAACAGTTTTGTGTTTTTTGGGTTATTTTACCTGTAATTTCTTTTGTAATTGTATCTATGTTGTACCCGGCCTCGAGCATCAATGTCTCAGTGAGATAATTCTCAAAAGTCTGAGCCCTGCCTCTTTACATTCAAAGCAATTTATACATCTCCAGCGCAAATACATCACATGTCCAAGAAAGGAAATTGACACAAACAATAGTTCTCATCATTCTCTTGTGTAACCTTACAAATGTTGCAAAGCATAGCGAGGCCATTTCATCCTCCCTAACAATCTATCTCACAGTGTCCTATTGTTCTTCTTTCAAACACAGAGTCACTTCAATTGCAGGGAAAATTAACTGCTTTTCTCAACTGCTTTCCCCTGACACCCAGAGGTCATCTAGCCTGACCCACTACAGAGAGGCAGGTAACAAATTTTTAAAAATATTATGATTTATTATTTTTACTACTACTACTACTACTATTATTATTTTATTGTTACTTATTCCACTACCGCCATCACCCCTCAACACCACAAGGCACCCCACCCCATCCAGCCCAATGCCCCCCAGACCCAGATCCAGACCAGACCCAGATCCAGACCAGACCCAGACCCACCTGCTGGTGTTGCTGCCCCAGCCCTTTGCGGGCACCCTAGCCCCCGTCCCCCGCCGACCATCCTAAAGGCACCCTGCAAGTAGCCCAGGGCGGTGGCTTGGCGACCCTGGTTTCCTCGGGGTGCAGCTTGATGCCCTCGGGGTACCTCCTGGACCCACAGCACCAGGCTCCGTGGAAGAGGGAACTTCAGCGAGCCCACGCCCAGCTCAACAAGCTGAACTCCCCTTCTCCGCGCAGGCGCCCTCTTTGCTTTGGTCACTCCGGCCACGCTGACCCTGCCTAGTAAGAACCTTCAACGCTTTCGCGTCCTCCTGGGAGGCCACCTCAGGGTTAAAACCAGAGAGTGGGAGTGCTAGAGAGGCCCAGAGAAGGGAAAAGGATTCTGTAGAGCGGCGCCCACTTCCGGTCCCCCTCCTCATTCTTCTTCCCTCCCCCCTTTCCCTGGGAAAGCGGCCCCTTTGTCTTTTATTCCGCCCTCCCTCCAAGCGGGGAAAGGGAGCTGCATGCGGTGAGTCCCCCTTTGCCAAGGAAGGAAGGGAGGAAGGGCGGGGGAGGGGTTTTTTGGTGGGGGCAGTGAATGTGATGTAGGTAAATAAGGGGGAGAGAGCCCCCGGCGGAGGGATGCCCAGAGAACGGAGGCGAAAGGGGCACCTCCTGGCTTGGAACGGCAGGAGAGAAAATTGCAGGAAACTGTGGCCATTTCCGCACTAGACTGTTATAGCGCGATGATTCCACTTTCTGCATCCTATGGAATCCTGGGGTTTGCAAAACTCAGGATTCCATAGGATGTTGAAAGTAGAACAATAGCGCTATAACAGTCTAGTGCGGAAATGGCCTGTCTTATAGGGAGGCAGACGCGTGGCCCAGCCAACATCGCCAACTAGGTTTGCCTGATGGAAAACTGAAGAGGGCTCCTTGACTTACAACGGCTGTGTAGAAGAGAGGATTTCAGCAGGTCTTCCTCTTCCCCTTCTTTAAAGTATTTTTTATTAGATTAAAAAAAAATGGGAAAAAATAAGCAAAGGAAAAATGACATTGTTCTTGGTACATTGCGTTAAACCATATCGTTGTCATCGTGAACAAATGAACAAACATCTGTAACCAAAATTCACAAGAGTTTCTATCATATAAATTAGAATACTGAAGTTTTAAACTTTTTAGTTTCCCTGTTGGTACTTCATAAATATCAGTCTGCGTTAACTAAGCACATTCCGCCATCAAGAACATATTTTGACTGTTGTTCCTGAGTTTAACAAAAGTGTCTTCACTTAATCCTTAAACAGATTTAATTGTTGAATCAGAGGGCCTTTCCACACTACACTGTTATAGTGCTATGATTCCACTTTCAACCTCCTGTGGAATCCTGGGGTTTGTAGTTTTCTGAGGCCAAAGGGCTCTCTGGCTGAGAATTCTAAATGTCCCTCCCTAAACTGCAAAACCCAGGATTCCCTAGAGTGTTGAAAGTGGAATAATAGCACTATAACAATCTAGTGTGGAAATGGCCTTGGTTTACTCACAGGACTCCACAGGATGTTGAAAGTGGAATAAGAGCACTAAAACAGTCTAGTGCAGAAAGACCGAGAGTGTTTAATCGCTATAGCTCCGAAGATTAACCAAAAATATATGAGAGTGGTCGGTTTACCAGCCCTCACATACTTCAAGAGATTTTTGACCAGAAATTCTCTATGTCACCTAAATTATACTTCTTGAACATGACTCATGAGCAGATCTTTCTTCTCATGCAGTCATGTAACAAGGAATATGAAATTCCTTCTCCTACAGAGCTATGAAAGGTACAGGAGCCCTCTCCAGTTTTCAATCTGGCAGCCTTGGTGGGTTTGTCATCCCAGTGTCAAGTAATCTTAACACTCCTTCACTTTCCAAATGGGAGCAAGTGTGTTCAGGACATTGTTGTTCTGCACCTTCAAGTCATTTCCAACTTAAGGCGCCCCTAAGGTGAACCTATCACAGGGTTTTCTTGGCAAGAATAGTTCAGAGGAGGTTTGCCTTTGCTGTCCTCTCAAGCTGAGAGAGTGTGACTCACCCAAGATTACCCAGAGGGTGTCTGTGGCTGAGCCGGGATTCAGAACTTGGTCTCTAGAGTTGTAGTCCAGTGCTCAAACTGCACCACACTGGTGTACACCACATTGGCTCTCTTCATGGTGGCAAGCTAGTATTTAGATGTTTAAAGGGAGTGAAAATGCATTCCATCTTGCTAGAATTATGGAAATATTCCTTCTACGGAATGAGACCCCTTGGTTCATCTGGGCCAGTACTGTAAAATTGAAATTAGTCAAGAGTGAGTGTTTTCAGGGTGGTATGAGTAATATTTAAATCCCCCATCGCACCATGTGTCTTTTGACACTTAAAAACATTGCATTGTGGTATAACCTTAATGTTGAACATTCAGCCTGGCATCGACCAGAAGTTATAGGAGATTGAAAGTGGAATAATAGCGCTATAACAGTAAAATGCCAAAATGGCCTGGGTGCGCAAAACAGAGAGGAAAAGGGGAAAGCAAATAACCCTGCCTCGCCAGCTCTCCCCAGAATTAATTAATTAATTAATTAACATAGATCTATAGGTTTAGGCACCAAAATGGAATCATAAGAACAGTTGCGATTGCTAAAAGAAAAAGTAATTCCTGGGTGCATTTTCAAAGAATCATAGAGCTGGAAGAGGCCACATGGGCCATGGAGTCCAGCCCCATTCTGCCAAGCAGAAATACACCATCAAGGCATTCCTGACAGAAGGCTATCTAGCCTCTGTTTAAAAACTTCCAAAAAAGGGGATTCCCCCATACTCCAAGACAGTGTATTAAATTGTCAAATTGCTCTTACCGTTAGGAAGTTCTTCCTCATGTTTAGGTGAAGTCTTTTTTCCTGAAGTTTGAAGCCAGTGCTCTGTGTCCTAGTCTCTGCAATGAGAGAAAACAGGCTTGTTCCATCATCCGTATGACATCCCCTCAAATACTTGAACATAGCTGTCATATCTCCTCTTAACCTTCTCAAGCGATCTCAAAATGTTTTTGTTTACTTTTGCAAAGCTTACTTGGCCTAGTTGTTTGATCTAACGTGCGTAATTTTAGTTTCAACGGAAAAGTTTGCTTAAACAAGTTGAAACTGCTCTTCTTCTTCTGTGCCATAAGAACTCACCTTGTGTGCTTTCTGCCCTTGGTACCAAGATTTGCTATTAAAGAAGTAATGTCCAGGAACACAGTGTTAACTAATCTGTACCTGTATGCAGTCAGCCATATCATGTCAGGCACTGAATCCACACATGCAAATAGTACAGTGAATAAACACTATTTATTTGGAGTGAGATACATTGTACAAGACTTCAGTGAGAAGACTAACGTTCAAAAGCAAAAACTGCTGTTTTAAAATCCCCGCTTTTCCCCTCCCTTTTCCGAGAGACCTTGAAGCTGTGAGAGCTAAGCAGAGCTTATCAGTGGGTTCCTAGCTAATTGCTTATCTAATAGATTCTGGTTCCTAGGCTTAGTTTTAGCAAGCTGCTACTACTGCTGGACTATATATCCCATTACCAAAATATAGAGGGCATCCCGACAATATCCACAGATTCTTCACCCATGGATTCAAGCAACTACAGTTTGAAAGTATTACAAAGAAAGCAATTCCAAAAAGCAAACTTTGATTTTGCCACTTTCAATAAGGGATTCCATTTTACTACATAATGGGACTTGAGCGTACCTGAATTTTGGTATATATGGGGTATCCTGGAACCAAACCCTAGCAGATATCTAGTACCTATGATGTTTCAATGCGAGTTTTTGTGGTGTTTGTGTTTTCTGCTGCGTCCTACATATGCTGCCTAGGGCTGCTCTCAAGAAAGGGAAAGGTGGCAGTTGTTGTGTTCTTTCAAGTCACTTCCAACTTACATGGGGTTTTCTGGGGGCTGAGAGTGTATGATGTGCCCAGGCTCACCCAGTGGGTTTCCCTGACCAAGCAGGGAATCAAACCCTGGTCTCCAGGGTCATCCTGTGCTCAAACCACTGCCCAAATAGCGAGGCCAAAGGGTTCATGTTCCTCCTGTCCGTTAGAACCCTTGAATCTGATTCAAACAAACCAGATAGCCAACATTTCTATCCTTAAAACTGCTTGCTTGGTCTATTTCAGGTGCTAGTTCTCAAAGCAGAAGCCTGGTACCTTAAACTGGAGTGAATCCCAAAGCTATGACTCATAGGGTGGAACTAATTGCCGTTTCCTGCTGTGTCTTATAATCTGTCCAGAAAAAACAAATCTGCATTTAAGTTACTACAGATCAAAGACTGCACTGTCAGCCCTTAAAAATGAAGCAAGAGACCGGCCCAAAGAACTGGATCAAGGGAAACAAGTAATTTCCCCGTTTGATTGCTGAGATAATGTTGGGGCTCTGTGATGAGCGATTAATCCCTGATCTGCCATCTAAGAAATGACAGAGATATGCTTTTGATTTTTTGCATGTTCTGTAATGTTTAAGCAACCCAACAAATAGGGAGGTGGAAGATGGTAACTCCCACATTGAAATTTTGTGTGGAGCGCAGCTCTGGGGTGAGAAACAGGAGTGAGGAAGGAGTAAGCATGGACATAAATTAAGTGGGTTAGAGTAACTATGATACTGACGTTTATTTCTTTTTGGCATTAAAAAACTTTTGAGAGCTGTGATATGGGGCTCCCTGCTGTTTCATAGAATCATAGAGAATAAGGGCCATCCCGTACAACCCCATTCTGCCATGCAAGAATATACCATAAAAACATTCCTAACAGATGGCCTTCCAGCCTCTGTTTTAAACCCTCCAAAGAAGGAGACTCCACCATACTCCCAGGCAGCAGTGTGTTCCACTATTGAACAATTCTTCTCGTCAGGAATCTCTTCCTAAGATGTAGGTGCAATCTCTTTTCTTGTACTATAGTTTGAAGCCATTGCTCCATGTCCTAGTCTCTGGAGCAGCAGTAAACAAGCTTGCCCCATCTTCCTTTCCGATATTAAACGTGGCTATCATGTTGCCTCTTATCTTCCTCTTCCCCAGGCTATAACACAACCAGCTCCCTAAGCTGCTCCTCATAGGGCATGGTTTCCAGGCCTTCTACCATTTTGGTTGCTCTCCTCTGGAAATGTTCTAGCTTGTCAATATCCTTCCTGAACTGTGGTGCCTGGAACTGGCCACAGTATTCCAGATGGGGTCTGACCAAAGAAGAATAGAGTGGTAATATTACTTCCCCCAAACTAGACACTATGCAATTGGCCCTCCACATTTGTGTACTTAATTTCCATGGATTTGATTATTTGCAACTTTCTCCAACTCCTCCCCCCTACACCTCAAGTGCTTCTTTTTTGAGGGAACCTTCCCTCTTAGCATTTCCAATCAGGCTGCACAGCCTTTATGTTGCAGGAGCCCGGAGACCACAGAGACCACAGAGCAAGAAAAAGGGTAATTTATTACGCGCGGGCTTTTGGCTGGATTTCTCCAAAAGACCAAAAGCCCTGAATTCAAGTTTCACAGCTCTTTTATAGACAAAGTTCACAGCATACACAAAGATCACAGCAAAGATCTCAGGCATGTCTCGGTCCGCCCCTCCGGGGTCACAAATACCACATGCTGTTACTAGCTAATTACCCCCGCACTCAGACCCCGGAACACACCGGCTACATGACACACAAACAACATCCTAGCTACGTGATACATTGGCTCTCGTGACCTTTTTACCCTTCTTAAATCTTTCTCCGTTCCTCTGACCTAAGCCCCCAGCTTCTACTTTATTTCTGCTTTATTATTTCTAATTCATACCTATATCACTTTAAAAACCAAACTCTGGTCCTCCTCCAGCATCCACTGCCTAGCCAGCTAGGACAGTTTGCAGCCTAATATTCAGCACCACAAACCCACTCCCAGTGCCCACCCAAACCCAAGGAAGAGGAAGTGTTTGCTGACACCTTCTTCCTTCTCCTTTCCTTGACCTGATTTGGACCCTGGATGCCTGTTCTTCCCGCTATGCCTAGGCGTGATGCCAAAGGCACACAGACACTCACATTTTGATATTAGCATTTTTTCCACTTTTGCATTTTTCCACTTTTTCCCTTTCTCTAGCTAGCAGATGTGGAGGCCTGGCTATCCTGTTGATGCGGCCTAGAACTACATTGGCTTTTTTCAGTTGCTGCATCACACTGTCGACTCATATTTAACTTGTGGTCTACCAAGACTCCTAGATCCCTTTCACATGTACGCTGGTCAAGCCGGGTGTTTAACTTTCAAGTTCTTCTTCGTGGTCTCTGTGCGCATGCTGCGCATGCTCCTCCCGCCGACTAACGGTCTCTCCTCAGTTCTTTCTTGTCCACCTTCAAACACTGCGCCTCCTGTGGAAGGAAGGTCATGCTCTCTGACCGACACTCTAAGTGCCTGATTTGTTTGGGTGAGGGGCACAACGTTCAGGCCTGCCCCATTTGCAGAGAGTTTACACACCAGACTCTCCGCAACAGGGCGGCAAGGCTTAAATCCCACTGTTGGGAGGAGTCTCTTTGCGTCCAGAGACCCGAGACGATGGCCGAGAAACGCCCGTCCTCTTCTTCTTCATCGGCAGCAGTGGCGGCTGCCGTGCCCTCGACCTCGTCGGTATCGGTACCGGGCTCGGTACCGATAATGAAGTTGCCGAGGATACTGAAGATCTCGGCAACTCGGGCACGTGAGGACCCTGCCGGCTCGCAGGCCTCAACCTCCTCCTCCAGGCCGTTGACCGCGGCCCAGAAGAAGCCCCCCGCCACCGAGGGCCTGGGGGAGAAGAAAGAGAAAGGAGAAGCGGCGCTCTTCACCGACGGTGGTGCGACCTCCGACTCCACCACCCACCCAGCCCGCCGAGGAACCTCAACTGATGGAGCTCCCTGAGGAAGAGGAGCCTCCGGAGGAAGAGGAAGTCCTCGAGGTGTCGGACGAGGAGCAGGCCGTGCAGGCCTCGCCTCCTCAACCTCCCGAGCTGATCGCGGAGATCACTCCGCCGAGTTGCTGTCCACCCTCGGCAGAACGCCGAGAGGAGGCTGTGGTCAGGCAGCGCCCAGCCTCTCGACGCGACCGGTCCCGCTCGCCGGAGCAGCGGGCCAGGCCTCCATCCCCGCGATATCGGGAGATGCGCCTGGAGAGGCGTCGCTCGGGCGAGAGCGCCTACTCTCCTGCCTACCTAGGGAGGTACGCCCAGGAGCAGGTGTGGCACGAGCCGGCCGGCTCATACTATTCGTATTCACCATCTTACAGGGACCAGTACCATCCAGATCCAAGGTACTGGTCACCTCATCGCCGGTCTCGCTCGCCACCGCGGGAGGCTCACTACCCCGCTATGAGAGGTCACCGCTGCGTCGTTCGCCGAGTCACCGTCGATCCCGGGAGCCCTCACCCCGCTACAGGGCTGTTTCTCCACCACCGCGAACGATGGCCACAGCTACCCGCCCGACACCACAGCCCACCGTGGCCCAGCCGGCGGTAGCTGTGACTTCTACCACGCAGGCGGCACACCGTCCTAGGCCCGCGGTCGTGCCCCTGCAGGTGACTCCGATACCGGTCACGACATCGACCGCATCGGTACCGAAGCAGACTGCAGCTCCAGCTGTCACCCTGGCACCTCCGGCCCGTAGGCCAGCCAAGGAGAAGGAGGCGGATAGGTCGCCATCACCTTCCAGCAACTCTTACGACTCGGACTCTGACTCTGCTGAGTCCACCCCTTCTTCTCATGAATCCCCCCGCTGGGGTTCGGAGAGCCAGGCCCGGAGTCTGCACCGGAGGACGTCCGCCAGTTTTCTGCGATCCTCCTCCGGATGGCCACAGCCCTTGGCCTGAAGGTGACTGAACCTGCTCCACAAGCCCAGGACCCGGTCTTCCAGTACTTGGAAGCCCGCCCACCATCGACCGCACCGCTGCCGTTCCTACCAACCCTGGTGGAAGCCATGAAGCAGCCGTGGGCGAAGCCGGCGTCAGCACAGCCTATCCCACATAGGCTAGAGCATCTCTACAGGACCCAGAAGGAGAACGCGGAGTTCCTCTTCAATCATCCTGCACCAAACTCTATCGTGGTCAAGTCGGCTCAAACGAAAGGGGGCAACCGAGCGCATACCACCCCTCCGGACCGTGAAGGACGGAAGCTCGATGCCTTCGGCCGAAGGTTCTATTCGGCATCATCCCTGGTGGCCAGGACGGTGAACACGATGGCATGCCTCGTGGCCTGCCATCGGAACCTCTTTGACCGACTCGCTCCACTCCTTGCTGACTTGCCGGAGGAGTCACGCGCCTCAGCCACACAGATCTTTGGTGAGGCCGTTGCGGTGGTTACACAGCAGATCGCCACCTCGAGGCACGCCGTGGAGGCTACCTCGAGGGTAATGGTCGGTGCCGTAGCTCTCCGATGCCACGCGTGGCTCCGGTCCTCTGGGCTTCAGGAGGACAGCCGTCGACGGATTGAAGATCTTCCGTTCGACGACGAAGGGCTCTTCCACACCTCCACCGACGAGGCTATGGATCACCTCGTCAAGGCCCGGTTGACAGCGAAGAAGATGGGTATTAACCAGCCTGCCCAGTCTTGCCGCTCTTTCCAGCCGAGGCCTATGTGGAGAAGGTCCTCCTCATCATCGGTGTACCAGCCGCGGTCCCCGCGGTCGACCGTGTCGAGGCCATCAACGTCTTCAGCTTCGAGGAGGCTTCCCAGACGACGCCCATCTTCGTCGTCCAAGAAGTCGTCCTCCGGAGCAAAGTCCCGGTTTTGACGGCCTTCGCAGGACTCCACCCATGCCATCCTTCGTCCTTCCGGTAGAACTGTTCCACCACCCGAGCCTGGCCAGGCACCTCGACTGCTGGTGGGAGATCACTGCGGACTCCTGGGTACTTACCATCGTCCGCCTGGGGTACGCCATTGAGTTCCAGGATATTCCGCCACGGGGTGTCTATTCCACCCCGGCCAGCTCGGCTCTACTGGAAGAGGTCCAGTCCCTCCTCGAGAAGGGAGCGATCGAGAGGCTCCCGCCTTCAGCCAAGACCACCGGCTTCTACTCGAGGTACTTCACGGTGCCGAAGGCGGACGGATCCCTGCGGCCCATCCTAGACCTTCGAGGGGTGAACGAATACATCAGCCCCAAGAGGTTCACGATGGTCACGCTGCCGTCGATCCTCCCCTTCCTCCGCCGAGGGGACTGGTTTGCGTCCATAGACCTCAAAGACGCCTATTTCCACATCTCGATCCGCCCGCAGCACAGGAGATACCTTCGGTTTGCGATCGACGGCACCAGCTACCAGTACCAGGTGCTGCCATTCGGACTTCCACCGCACCACGGGTTTTCACCAAGTGCATGGCTCCGGTCGTGTCCTTCCTGCGGACGAAGGGTGTCTCTGTCTACCCTTACCTGGACGATTGGCTATTGGTGGCGTCCTGCAGACAGGGACATTCATCGGACTTTGTCTCTTCTCACTCGGCTTGGACTCAGGGTCAACCCCAAGAAGTCCCATCTCGAGCCCACTCGGGTTCTCGACTTCATCGGGGCGACCCTTGACTCGGTATCGAGTCACGATCGCCGCTCCATCGGCGACGCGTTCCAGTTTCCATGGGACGAAGGGCTGATCTACGCCTTCCCTCCATTCCCGCTCCTGGGCCGCGTGATCGTGAAGATCATCGCGGACCGGGCGGACGCGATCCTCATGGCACCGTACTGGCCGAGGCAGCCCGGGTTCGGACCCCTGATCGAGGCAGCCCGGGGCAGGACTCTCAGGTTTCCCACGGTACCGGACCTGCTGTCCCACTCCGACGGACTGGTGTTGCACCCGGACTTGGCGGTGTTGGCCCTCCGTGCCTGGAAGATATTGCCCTAGACGACCCGGCCATCGGGAACGTCTTGACCGCGGCCAGGAAGGAGTCCACGCGAAGGAACTACCACTACAAGTGGCAGCGCTTCGTGGCCTTCGCCGAGGAACGTCGAGAGCTGGTATCGCCTGTCACCCTGCGTACTGTGCTCCACTTCCTCCTCCATCTCTGGCAGCAGGGCCTGGCCTTCCCGTCGCTCAAGGTCTACCTCGCCGCGATCGTGGCATACCAGCCGCCACGATCCCCGTCGGCCGCTCTCTTCAGGGACGGTACCGTCAAGCAGTTCCTGAAGGGCCTGCAGCACCTCTGCCCGCCGGTATCGCCGCCGCTACCGCCGTGGTCGCTGTCATTGGTGCTGTCCCAGCTGACGCGGCCGCCCTTCGAGCCCATGGCCACGACGGACAACAGGCTGCTCGCGATGAAGACCGCGTTCCTAGTGGCCGTCACCTCTGCCAGGCGGGCGGGAGAGTTGACGGCGCTACGGTGCGATGAACCATACTTGGTCTTTCATCGGGACAAGGTGGTCCTCCGGCCTGACATCTCCTTCCTGCCGAAGGTGGTGTCCAGCTTCCATCTGAGCCAGGACATCATCCTGCCGGCCTTCTACCCGGACCCGACGACACCTCTGGAGCGGTCCCTCCACTCCCTGGACGTGCGTCGGGCGCTGGCCTTTTACAAGGACAAGACTGCAGCCTACAGACAGACACCCCACCTGTTTGTCTGTTATGGCAGGCGTCGGAGAGGCCACAAAGTATCCACCCAGCGTTTCTCTAAGTGGGTGATACAGACTGTTCAACTGGCGTATGAGCTTGCCAGGAAGCCTCCGCCAGACCTGCTTCGGGCCCACTCCACCAGGGCCGTGGCGACATCTGCTGCCCTCCTGCGAGGCGTCGACCTGTCGGAACTCTGCCGTGTGGCGACCTGGTCCCAGCCGTCGACCTTCGTGCGCCACTACAGGCTCGACTGCCGTTCCAGGAGAGATGCCCGGTTCGGACGTGCTGTGCTGTCTTCTGTGCTCTAGGGTCTGGGACCTGACCCACCATCCTACTGGTAAGCTACACAGTCTCCTAATGTATGAGGCACAGAGACCACAAAGAAGAAGAACAGGTTGCTTACCTGTAACTGTGGTTCTTCGAGTGGTCATCTGTGCCCTCATACATCCCCGCCCTGCCTTCCCCTCTTTTTCAGGTCCCATCTGCTTCGGCGGACCAGAACTGAGGAGAGACCGTTAGTCGGCGGGAGGAGCATGCGCAGCACCGGCGTGGGGGAGGGGTTCCCGCCAAAGCTAACGAGCTCTAGAATCTTCTGAACGCTACCACGCAGGCGCGAAAGCTCCTAATGTATGAGGGCACAGATGACCACTCAAAGAACCACAGTTACAGGTAAGCAGCCTGTTCTTTTGCGCATTTATTTGTTTTCTGATATTTATTTGTTTGATTTATGTCCCGCCTTTCTCCCAGATGGGTCTCAAAATGGCTTACAACAGTGGTTCTCAACCTGTGGGTCCCCAGATGTTTGTGGACTTCAGCTCCCAGAAGCCCCAGCCACTATGGTCAATGCTCAGGGCTTCTGGGAGCTGAAGTCCAAAAACATCTGGGGACCCACAGGTTGAGAACCACTGGCTTACAATGTCAGTTAAAGCAAAACAGCTGTAATAGTATATAATGCAAAAGGTGAAAAGGCATTAAGCCATCAATCCAATTAAACACTGCTTCTCAGACATGAATTAGAAAGACAACTGTCTTTTTAATTCATGCCTTAGAAGTAGTGTTTTAGGCACATGAAATAGGTATTATATATTAAAGCAGCACACCTATTTGCTAGTTCCCCAAACTAGCGCAGGCCTGTTTAAACAGGAAGGATTTTGCCTGCAGGCAAAAAGAAAGCCTAGAGGGGGCAAAATGGACTTCCCTCGGAAGGCAGTTTTATAGCCAGAAGCAGTCACTGAGAAGGTTCTGTCCCATGTCCTTACCAGACAAGCATGGGAGGGTGGTGTGATGGAGGGAGAGCCCTCTCTTGATGTTCATAAGAGCGGAGCAGGCTCACATGGGGAGATACAGGCCATTTCTGCACCACACTGTTATGATGCTATTATTCATAGAATCATAGAATCATAGAGTTGGAAGAGACCCCAGGGGCCATCGAGTCCAACCCCCTGCTATGCAGGAACACCCATCAAAGCACTCCCAACAGATGGCCATCCAGCTCTGCTTAAAAACCTCCAGAAAAGGAGATTGTACCACACTCCCAGGCAGCAGCCTATTCCACTGCCGGACAGCTCTGACCATCTGGAAGTTCTTCCTGAGGTTCAGGTGGAATCTCCTTTCCTGCAGCTTGAATCCATTGCTCCTTGTCCTAGTCTCTGGAGCGGCAGAAAACAAGCCTGCTCCCTCTTCGACATGAGATCCCTTTGACAGCAATCCTGTACCCTGTTACCTGGGTGTAAGCTCCACAGAACCTGATGAGACTTACCTCTGAGCAGACATTATTCAAAGAACAAGCGTCTGCATATTTGTTCCTAAACAGGTACTGCAGTGTTCAGAAATGCATTCTAGGGAGTAACAACACTACAGGTGGCCCTCGACATTCACTAGAGTTAGGAGCGCAGGACTACTGTAAGAGTGGGAAAATTGCAAATATCAAAACTTGTCTGTCTGTGGGAAGTGAGCGGAGGCATGGGGATTCCATACCAGGTTGGAAAAAGAGGGAAGGGGGTGGGTTGGCATGGTGGCCCTATACTCATTATCCCCCCTATCTTTTTCATAGAATCATAGATTCCTAGAGTTGGAAGGGACCCCAGAGGCCATTGAGTCCAACCCCCTGCTATGCAGGAATACCCATCAAAGCACTCTCAACAGATGGCCATCCAGCCTCTCCTTAAAAACCTCCAAAGAAGGAGACTCCACCACACTCCATTGAGGCAGCATATTCCACTACTGGACAGCTCTGACCGTCAGGAAGCTCTTCCTTAGGTTCAAGTGGAATCTCCTTTCCTGCAGCTTGAATCCATTGCTCCTTGTCCTAGTCTCTGGAGCAGCAGAAAACAAGCCTGCTCCCTCCTCAACATGACATCCCTTCAAATATTTAAACATGGCTATCATGTCCCCTCTTAACCTTCTCTTCTGCAGACTAAATGTACCCAGGTCTCTAAGCTGTTCCTCACAGGGCTTCATGGCTTCCAGACCCTTCACCATTTTGGTCACCCTCCTCTGGACATGCTCCAGCTTGTCAACATCCTTCTTAAATTGAGGTGCCCAGAACTGGACACAGTATTCCAAATGAGGCCTAACCAATCCAGAATAGAGTGGTACTATTATCTCCCTCGATCTAGACACCATACTGCTATTGATGCAACCAAGAATTGTGTTTGCTTTCCACTTTGAACATCCTGTGGAATTCTGGAGTTTGTAGTTTCCTGAGGCCAAAGAGCTCTCTGGCTGGGAATTCTACATGCCTCTCCCTAAACTACAAACCCTAGGATTCCATATAATGTTGAAAGTTGAATAATAGCAGTATAGTGTGGAAATGGCCACAGACGTTCAGATAGTCTTGTCTTAAGTCATACAGGGCTTTATTGGTCAGAACCAGCACTTTGAATTGTGCCTGGAAATGTACCAGCAGTCAATGAAGCCGTTTCAGCAAGGCACTCATATGCTTCTTGTAAAATACTTATTCACCATTGCCCTTTATTTTTGCTTTTTATAAAGTATTTTATTTTAGAAATAGAAGGTAACAATAAGATGCAACACCAACCATAAACAACATATTGCAGTACATTTTTAATGAGTACTTATAAATTTTGTATATGTTTTAGAATCATTTTCCCTGGCCTTATATATTTGTTTTATATATTTCAGTCTGCCTTTCCACCGTGAACTGATCAGTTTTCAACTGTTGTCATTACCAGTTATTATGTCCCTCTGAACTAATTTGGAGGACTCTAAATTACTTGTTGTATGCCTTCAAGTTGTTTCTGATTTATGGCAATCACGGGGTTTTCTAGGGCTGAGAATGTGATGCACCGAAGATCACCCAGTGGGTTTTTGTGGCTAAAAAGAGAACCAAACCATTGTGCCCAGGGTTGTAGTCCAACAGTCAAACCACTAAGCCGTGATGGCTTACCAAACTGCAAATCTCAGGATTCCACAGGAAGAAATCATGACAATTAAAGTGAGATCATACTGCTATGAATGTGTATTGCAGATGCTCTCTAGGACCTTCAGGGAACATTCTTACAATCTTTAGTTCTTCTCTGAAGATTAATTTTTATCTGCTTTTCCTCCAGGAAGACAGTCTGGACAATAGCTCGAGTCCTCCCCTTCTACCTTGGAAACTTCCAAGTGGTTTGATGGTGTTGTATTTTATATCAAGAGCTTCTTGGTTCACTACAACTTAGAAAATCTGTCGATTTGATTACTCTTTGGTGTTCACGAAAGAAGTGGGAGCCGGTGGAGGCGATATTTTAGCCCAGATGTGGGCTGCCCTGGACCACAGATGCAAAATGACAGAGGAAAAGACAGCCAGGCCAGAAGTAGGACAAGACCCTCATGCCATCCAGGTTGAGAGCAGAGGGGAATTCTGGGAAAGAACCATGCAGAAAATGCCGAGTGACGACATGCTCAGTTGGGAAGTCCAGCGCCAGCACTTTCGGCAGTTCTGCTACCAGGAGGACCAGGGACCCCGAGAGGTTTTCAACCAACTCAGTCGTCTTTGCCGTCAGTGGCTGAAGCCAGAGAAACATACCAAAAACCATATCCTGGACTTGGTGATTTTGGAGCAGTTCCTGGCTGTCCTTCCCCCAGAGGCGCAGAGCTGGGTGAGGGAATGTGGGCCAGAGACAGGTTCCCAAGCAGTGGCCCTGGCAGAAGGTTTCCTCCTGAGTCAGGCAGAGGAGAAGAAGCTGGAAGAGCAGCAGGTAAGAAGAATTTCCTCCTTCTGGTTCTCCAGGGCTATGAACAAAGATACAGGGTTACTTCCATTAACAAAGCCTCTGGTAAAAGAAGCTTCTGTTTAAAGCCTTTTTTCCACCTACCCACACACCCCTTTCCTTTTCCTCCTTGTCCATATCCATCTGGAAGAGGTTTTTAATAGCATCAATAGTGGTGAAGGAGGGCTGGAGAAGCAGAAAATTCCATTGCCAGATTGCGGCGGTGTGTCAGCACTAAACAAGGCCTGAAACCTGGGCTGCGAAAGAATTGAGATTCTGCTCTAACTCATCCCACTGCTGCTGCTGCTGCGTGTGCCTGTCTGCAACAGACAAAGTAAACAGCAGCTCACTCCAGAATCTCTTACTGAGCATGCCTGAACAGCAAAGCAAAGTGAAAAGTGCCAAGCTATTTGCTTGTACCATTTTATTTCTCATCCCAATATCTTTTTACTCTGCTGTTGATGTTTCCTCACTTCTTTTTCAGGAGCAGTTAATGGAAGGGACCGCTGATTTCTCTATAGTAAAGGCAGCTTCACCTGTCATCAGACAGAAACCCCTGTTTCGGTGGATTGTGGAGGAGTACGAGCAAGTAGCCACCACACTGGGTAAGGCTTTCTGCTTTATCTCTCTTTGTTGGTGGTGTGGGCCTTTGAATAGTTTCTAACTTACGATAACCTTAAGGTGAACCTATCACATGGTCTTCTTGGCAAGATTTGTTCAGAGCAGGTTTGTCTTTGCTTCCCTGTGAGGCTGAGAGAGTGTGACTTGCCTAAGGTCATCCAGCAGGTTTCCATGCCTGAGTGGGAAGTCTCCAGAGTCATAGGCCATTTCCGCACTACACTGTTACAGTGCTATTATTCCACTTTCAACATCCTGTGGAATCCTGGGGTTTGTAGTTTCCTGAAGCTAAAGAGCTCTCTGGCTGAGAATTCTAAAGGCCCCTCCCTAAACTGCAAACCCCAGGATTCCACAGGGGGTTGAAAGTGGAATAATAGCACTGTAACAGTGTAGTGCAGAAAGGCCCCTGAGTCATAATCAGACACTCAACCTGTTAAACTATACTGCCTCTCTTTCTTTCTCTTACACACCTGAAATCCTTGGGCTGCTTTTATTATGTCCTCTTAGTTCATAGGGGGAACAAAATGCCCATCTGTAGTCTCAATGGCTTAAAAGAAAACTGGGTAGGTCTGAAGGCCATTTTCTGCCCCAGCATCCTCCAGGTATCCAGAAAAGTCAAAACCAAAAAACTAGAAGTGTCTGGAAGCTCACTTTTCTTTGAGGTAGAGGACACATGAATTTTTTCATGTTAAATAGTGCAGCACAGTTGTATACCCTGGAACTTCCAGGAGAAGAAGCTCATCTTTTCTTTTTGGTGAAAAAAAGGGAGGTCTGGGAATCTACACAAAAATAGCTGGAGGGGGGACACATTACTCACACTTGATTTATGAACTACAATAAAAGAATCTTCTGGTTCAAGAGAGGAATTGGCATCAGCGGGAATCATGTTGTTGTTGTGTGCCTTCAAGTTGTTTCCAACTTATGGTGATCCTAAGGTAAAACTGTCATAGGGATTCTGGGGCTGAGAGAGTGTGTCCCATCCACAGTGGGTTTCCATGGCTGAGCTGGGAATCAAATCCTGGTCTCTCCAGGGTCATAGTCTAACATTCAAACCACTGCAACCCTGCTAGGAATCATATAGCCTTTCAAATGTTGTTGGGCTATGGCTTCCAGGTGTGACAGATCCCCTTGCCAGGCTGGCCCCACAGTTCCAACCCTGGGCCCCTGTCACTCACCTTTCCCCTTCCTCCAATGATCGCTTCCTGGAGTGAGTACATGGGCCTCAAGATGACCCCCTGTTGTGGACCAGTAGCTGTGTTGCTTTGGTGGGTTCAGTGTAGTGAGCACAACTAGGCCCTCCACCAAACTTAACATGAACAGACAGAAACAGTGTCAGGATGCCCTCCATATAAGGTAATGAGATATGTAGTCTAGTCTAATATAACAGACCACTCGTAGCTGTAGAAGCAATAGGTACCAGGAACCATTAGGTAAACAATGCTTAACACTGCTAGGAACGTGCTGATAACCGCTGCTTGGCTCTCATGGCTTCAAGGTCTCTTGGCAAAGGGGAGGTAACGCAGGAAATCTTAAATTCATGTAATTTTTTTGGAGCTCAGTCTTCTCACTAAAGTCATTACATGTACATCACTCCAAATAAATAGTGCTTTATGCGTTGCTTTATTTGTGTATGTGGATTCAGTTCCTAACAAACAATAGCATTAACAAACAAGTGTAAGTTTATTAAGACACAAGAAAATAACATGCTAACCCTTGAACTATCAAATCATTTTGTTGTTGTCTGACTTAAGTTGTTTCTAACTTTTGGCAACCTTGAGGCAAACCCATCACGGGGTTTTCTGGGGCTGAGAGTGTGTGACATGCCTAAAGTGGATTTCAGTGGTCAGGTGGGGAATTGAACCCTAGTCTGTAGGACTGTAGTACAATGCTTAAACCACTAGGACATGCTGGCTCTCACTAAATCATTTATAGCTTCCAAAACCATAGTCAGTGTAGTAATTGGGTTTCCCATTATCCAGATTTCAGTGCTGAAGGGGGATAGTTCTCCCTTCAGGCACATAAAGGGTTAATGACCTATTAGGGTTAGCATCGTAGGTCATAAGAGATAGGTGACCAATCAGGGGAGGAGGGTGAGAATCTTTGAGCTGCTTTGCTGGAGAAATTATAAAATCCTTGAGAGACCATGTGGTAAGAACAAAGAGGACATCGAAAAACATCAACAAAAGGGCATGGATGCTGGCTAGACCATCTCCTGGCCCTGCCCTTGCAGAGCATCTCAGAAAGTGACCAACTTGCTGTAACTTTGAATGAGTCTAGTTAGTTGTGCTAGATCTTTTATTTAAGAAATTATTGATTGCAAGAATTCTTTTCAATTTGTTGTGTTGATCATTATGAATGTATGACTTTTATACATGAAAAAAACTAAATTTTGTCACTAAATTAAAATTACATTTAAAATTAATTTTCTCATTTTAATTTTAAATTTAAAAATAAATTTCTATCTTAAATTTTAAGTTTAAGAATAAAAATTTCCATTTAAACTAACATTTACATTTACTGTTTTTTTAAATTAAGTTGAGTTTACTAAAAAATAACACAAATGATCAGTTTTACAAAGGTAATGAAATAAATGAACACATTTCTGCACTTTCACTCCCACTGAAGATGGCTTGCACTACGTTTTCCCCATCCCTGGGCATCATAGCGCCTGTGCCCACTTTACGCCTGCTGCTACTGTTACCCTGTAAACTGGGGGTTCCGGGAGGGGCGCCCAAATAAACAACCAACAACAAGCGAGATGGGGAAAATTAGCTGGAGCACTCTCTTGGCTAACGAGAGGCAGGGCAACGCAGCGAGATCTTTTATCCTATGTATACCGGTTCAGGTCAGTGAGGAGCCATGCAGTTTAAAATACTAACAGTATTTATTAAGCAAAAGAAAATAATAAAACTCAAGCACACCTAACTAAAGAGGAAAGAAAAACAGTTTTAGAGAAATAAGCAATACGCCACCTGTCCGAAGTCCTGAAGACACCAACTGGGGAGAAGGAAGGAAATCCAGCATGGAGACCGAGGGGAATCTGTGGAACCAAGTGGCAGCAAGGCGAGGAAGAAGATCCAAAAGGAGCTTCAAGTGATTTCAGCTTAGTGATTTCAGCTAGTGATTCAGCTAGGTCTGACGAGAGTTCCAAAGAGCTCTCAAAAACGGGGCAACTTTTATAGGGAAAGAACGACCGCAGGCTAGTCTGGTCTTCACAGGAGAACAATGAGTTTTGGTCTGGGGACAAAGGCTCCGAAAGGTCGGAATTTGCATGATTGAGTTATGAACCGAATCGACAATAGTATGGTCGGTACGTAGATGTGGCCAGCTGGGCCGTTAAGTGCCTGGCTTGCCAGGGTGTTTTCACAGGCAAAGAGTCCTCTTTGTCCTGCAGTCAAGGTGTTTGTTTCAGGTGGCTACCCCCTGAAGCGGAACTGGCTATATCTGGTACTTTACAACTATCGCCCATGCCTAGCGTCGCGCTTGTCCGGCGGGGCCTTACAAACACTTAGCTGGTGGCAGGAAAAAAGGCCGAATTATGATATCAAAATGATATCTTAGTTCACCAAAGACCAGACCAGAATGCTGTGGTAACACTACAATGCTACAACACCTCCTCCTGCCCTCCACCCCATGCTGCAGCAGTTACAGCAGCCCATATTGTTGTGGTCAGTGTCTTTCATTACCACCTCTGTGTCTTTCCCAGGTGACGGAATGAAACCAGCGATCCATTCTCGGTTATCTCCTCTTTGTGGTAGAGTGGAACCAGCAACTGTGCAACTGGATGAGGTAGGGGAGGAATCTTCGGTGAGGGCCTGAGAAATCTCTCCTGCTTTGTTTCAGTGAAAGCAGCCACAAGAAAACAAGGCAGCTCATGGGCTTTAAAATCCTTCTGAGCCCCTCTGCCTACAGAAACACGTCGCCTTCACTATATATTTCTAGAATGCGATCATAAGAAGAACTCTATTTGGTCAGAAGTGGGTTGGACTCAGTGGCCCTTATGGTCTCTTCTAAGTCTGTGATTCTATGTGTTTATCCTTCCCTTTATCACAGGATCTCAAGGGTGGGATAGAAGTCCTTGAAGATATTTTAAAAAATCGTTCATGTAATTAAGTAGAGTTCTTCCTTTGCTCACAAGCTGACCGTGTAGTTACAATCTGGAAGCATAGATACATACGTGACCAGTAGCTTTTCCCCACAGTGGCCAGTCAGGTGCCTCCGGGAACACCAAAAGCAGGACTTGAAAGGCAGTAACCTTCTCCAGCGTGTGGCATTCAGAGGAACAGTTGCTGATTGTAGCTTATAACGTGCAGGACAAGTACTATTGGATAGTCTTACCCATCTAAAGCAGGGGCGTGCAAACTCTGGCCCATGGGCCACTTGTGGCCCCAAGACCCTATTTGAGGGTCTTGGGGCCCAAGCCCCCAGTGTCCTTTTCCATTGGGAAAAAAAGTTCTAGTGTTTTTAAAAGCAGTGTTTCCTTAGGACAGAACACTGTTCCGTCTCTGATTATTTTTTTTAAAAAGCTCTAGAAGCTGACTTCTAGCCATTTCTGATGTATTTTATTTTAAAATTTCTTTTAGCATTTCCATGCTAGTTCTGTCCCAGAAATGTGTTGGTTTTAAATGTGAAGAACAAAATTCAATTAAATTTACTGAAAGAAAGAAAGAAAGAAAGAAAAGCCAAATTGACCAATCTTATATGAATAACAAAATTAATTAGCACCTCTGATAAAGAATTGGCCAATAAAGAGATGGAAGCCGCTTCTCAACATTTTAAAGTTGGTGGTTGTTGCCATATCTTGTGGCAGTGAGTTCCACAGCTTAACTACACTCTGTGGAAAGTTTTTTTTTCTGTCTGCAGTCTCCCCCAATTCAACTTCAATGGGTAACTCCAGATCCTAGGAATAAAACAGAGGCAGAATAAGTTCCCATCTCTGTATCGGGGATATTTTTATAAACCTCAGTCTGACTTGACATCTTTCTAAACTGCAATGGCCCAAATACATTCATATGATAGGGTTACAAGCTTGATAGATGAAGAGAATGCTGTAGACATAGCATATCTTGACTTCAGTAAGGCCTTTGACAGAGTTTCCCATGACATTCTTGCAAAGAAGCTAGTAAAATACGGGCTGGACAGGGCTATTGTTAGCTGGATTTGTAGTTGGTTGACCGACCGAACCCAACGGGTGCTCACCAATGGCTGCTTTTCATCCTGGAGGGAAGTGACTAGTGGGATGCCACAGGGTTCTGTCCTGGGCCCAGTGCTGTTCAATATCTTCATCATTTACTTGGATGAAGGAGTGGAGGGCATGCTGATCAAATTTGCAGATGACACCAAATTGGGAGGGCGTGCTAATAGTCCAGAGGACAGGATCAGATTTCAAAATGATCTTGACAGATTGGAGAGTTGGGCCAAAGCTAACAAAATGAATTTCAAGAGAGACAAATGTAAGGTCCTACACTTAGGCAGAAAAAATGGAATGCACAAATATAGAATGGGGGACGCGTGGCTAGATAGCAGGATGGGTGAAAGGGATCTAGGAGTCTTGGTAGATCACAAGCTGAACATGAGTCAGCAGTGTGATGCGGCAGCCAAGAAAGCCAACGCGATCCTTGGTTGCAACAATAGGAGTATAGTGTCTAGACTGAGGGAGGTAATGGTACCATTGTATTCTGCCTTGGTTAGGCCTCGTTTGGAATACTGTGTCCAGTTTTGGGCACCTCAGTTCAAGAAGGATGTCGACAAGCTGGAACGTGTCTAGAGGAAGGTGACCAAAATGGTGAAGGGTTTGGAAGCCATGCCCTATGAAGAACGGCTTAGGGAGCTGGGTATGTTTAGTCTTCAGAAGAGAAAGTTAAGAGGGGACATGATAGCCATGTTTAAATATTTGAAGGCAGGTCATGTCGAGGAGGGAGCAGGCTTGTTCTCTGCTGCTCCAGAGACCAGGACAAGGAGCAATGGATTCAAGCTGCAGGAAAGGAGATTCCACTTGAACCTTAGGAAGAACTTCCTGATGGTCAGGGCTGTCCGGCAGTGGAATAGGCTGCCTCAGAATGTAGCAGAGTCTCCTTCTTTGGAGGTTTTTAAGCAGAGGCTGGATGGCCACCTGTTGGGGGTGCTTTGATGTGTGTTCTTGCATAGCAAGGGGTTGGACTGGATGGCCCCTGGGGTGTCTTCCAACTCTATGATTCTCTTCCTTCAGGGCCCAGTGACCTTTGAGGATGTGGCTGTGTATTTCACAGATGAAGAGTGGGCTCTTCTGGATCCAGACCAAAGAGCCCTGCATGTCGAAGTTATGGAGGAGAACTGTGGAAACCTGGCCTCTCTGGGTAACTTCTTTTCTCCTCTCATTGATTGAATAGATTGAAAATGATTGTTACTGCCAATTTGTAAGGACCCAAGCAACTTTTTCCCAAGATCAAATCCCTTCATAGAGTTCTGTGGGATCTCTCCAAAGCAAGGTTTGTTCAAGTGGTAGCTGGTGGATTCCATGTAATTGAGGAAGCGAACCTTCTCTGAGTGATAAGCTGTCCTTGTTATGTGCCTTCAGGTCTTTTCTGACTTATGGTGACCCTATCATGGTTTTTTAGGGGATTGAGAGAGTGTGATGCACCCAAGATCACCCAGTGGGTTTCCATGCCCAAGTGGGGTGGGGAATCGAATCCTGGTCTCCAAGGTTGTAGTCTAATGCTCAAACCACTATACCATGCCGGCTCTCCTAGGTGCTGTCCTAAGTCATGATTCCACAGCCCTGATCCACTCAGTTCCCGAAGAAACTATGGCCCTTTCTGCACAACAGGGCTTCTGCGAATCCTTCTGTCACAGCCCTGGCAGGGAGGGGAACATTCCCCTCTGCACTTTGCCAGGTCCCTGCAGAAGGGAGCACGCTAGCCCTGCATCTTCCTTCAGTGACACAACCAGGCCCTTGCCATTGCTGTGCTGGGGAAGGAAGCATCGCCAGCACACTTCTACCCCTCTGCACGGCCAGGAAGGGCGGCAGCGCTGCACGATGGTAGGTGCAAACTAGATTTTTTTCCATTTTGCAAATACCAAGTGCGCACACTGCTTGGGGGCAAGATGGTGGCGGACTGGTGACGACATCATGCAGAAACAAGACCAGCCAACTCCTGCCATCCTGGCCCCGCAGCAGCACAGCCCCCTTGTGCAGAAATGGCCAAAGTCAAAGGCACGCCAAACGCATGCTTTATTGATTACGTGAAGATTTTAACAAGGGAGGCAGCAATTACACCAAAGGGAAAGTTAGCTCACACTTCCCTTCAGCAGATCAAAGCCGCCCTTTGTCACAGCTCTCATTTCCCCGGGTCCCCGTGATGAATGAGACGCCATGCCAATGGACCAGGTTCCCTTAGTGGACTACAGCTGATTGCAGTCTCACCAGGACCAGACCAACAGTCTGATTGTTCCTGTTCTGTAAATAATCTTTCCCTTTTTCTTTTCCTGAAATGTGCTGACGCTTTTGTGGGTGAAGGGGGAAAGGACTCCCTCTCCATTCTAAGGCCATTTCCGCACTAGCCTGTTATGGCGCGATGATTCCACTTTCAACTTCCCCTGGAATCCTGGGGTTTGCAGTTTTGGGAGGGGCCGGCTGGCTAGTGCAGAAATGGCCCTACAAATGAACTACAGTGCAACCTCCATATATATGGAAGAGAATCCCTATGTAAAAAAAAAAAATGCCAATGCTGGCATCTCATTCTTTTCAGTGGATGCAACATGTACACAGATGTGGAAGCTTGTGTACATTTTGAATATAATGGAGTATAATTAAGTATAATTGAGTCCCACTGTGGGAGAAAGGCAGCATATAATAATAAGTAAGTATAGGTACATGATGCTTCACATGAGTTGGAGATTACATACACGTAGATCGCAATAAGGAAGGGCGCACTATATTTTTCAAGCATTCTGGGACAGGAGAATTCTTATCTGTCTCTAGCATAAGCTGACCTTGGACAGGCTGCTAGAGTAATGGTAGCTAATGACAGCCCCATTATTATTATTGTTTACTAGAGGCTGGCTTGATTAACTGGTAAATTCCCATTTACTATGTTAGCCATCCTTTAAGCATTTTAAAGGGGTATAGGGTCAATGTGAGAGCTCGTTATCACTCCTCACCCGTTTTTGTGAAAGCTCCAAATCCCCAACAGTGCTAAGCAGTCCATGGTATCTGTAGAACTCTTCTCCGGCAAAGCTGGACAGTGTGGAAAGCTGATAGGAAGAGAATCAGCTCCTTTGAAATGTGGTGCAGGAAGACAGGTATGCGATACAGATTCTACAGATACGTGGATTGCCAAATAGATAAATAAATGGGTCCAAAAGCAAATCAGGCCTGAACTCTCCCTTGAAGCCAAGATGACTAAAACTGTGAGGCTGTCATACTTGGGATACATTGTAAGGTAACATTAGAAAAGATATTAATTCTGGAAAAAATGGAAGACAGTAGGAAAAGAGGAAGACCGCATTGCACATGGATTAATTCAATCAAAAAAGCCACAGCCCTGAATTTGCAGGATCTGAGCAGGACTCTTGATGACCTGGACTCAAAGAGGTTTCCCATTCAAGAGTCTGTGACCAACATAGACTGTTGATCATAGTTTCTTAAAACTGGAAGACCAAAACTTTATGAATGATTCAAGAAATTTGGATGAACTGAAAGGTAACATGATAGGATATGCCTTCCTTCTAAGTTTTATTCTGTCATGTACTGTGGGACTTAATTGATTTTGTTCCCTAGGTTAACTCATTTACTCTCTTTATTTGAGCAGATGATGGTTGGGACAGCAAGAATGAGGAGGAAGAGCACAGAATATTGCTGGAGAGAGTTATAGAAGAACAACAACAGAGCAAGGAGACTAAGGAGAAAGAGAAACAGGAGAATAGATGGCCTGTTTCTCAGGGTGATGATACCTTTGAACTCCCAGTCCAAGAAAAAACAGATAAAGGGAAGGAGGGCTGTGAGTGCCTGTTGTGTGGGGAAAGTTTCAATAGTAAGTCAAGTCTTAAAGCTCATGCAAAAATACACAAAGAGGAAAGGCCCTTTAAATGCCCGGACTGTGGGAAGAGCTTCTCTCAGAGGAAAGGCCTCATTAGGCACCAGAGAATTCACACAGGGGAGAAACCCTACACCTGCTTGGAGTGTGGAAAGAGCTTCCGCCAGAGCGCTGCCCTCATCACGCATCAGCGCATTCACACAGGGGAGAAACCGTATACGTGCTTGGAGTGTGGAAAGAGCTTCTGCCAGAAGACAACGTTGGTTCGCCACCAAAGAATTCACACGGGCGAGAAACCGTATGCTTGCTTGGAATGTGGAAAAAGTTTCAGTCATAGATCACAGCTGACTTCTCATCTAAGAGTCCACACGGGAGAAAAACCATACACGTGCTTGGAGTGTGGCAAGAGCTTCAGTCAGAACACAAACCTTACTTTACATCAACGAACTCACACAGGGGAGAAGCCATTTAGATGCCTGGAATGTGGAAGGAGCTTCAGTCACAGTTCAACCCTCATGGCACATCAGAGAACTCACACAGGGGAGAAACCGTTTACATGTGTGGAGTGCGGACAGAGCTTTGCTCAGAATGCAAGCCTTATTTTCCATCAAAGGACCCACACAGGGGAAAAACCGTACACTTGTTCAGAATGTGGGAAAAGCTTTAGTACAAGTACAAGCCTCACCTCACACAGAAGAATTCACACAGGGGAGAAACCATACACTTGCTCCGAGTGTGGGAAGAGTTTTTGTACGAGTACAAACCTTGTTACGCATCAAAGAATCCATACAGGAGAGAAACCGTTCAAGTGCTCCGAGTGTGGAGAAAACTTCCGTAAAAAAGCACACCTCCTTCGGCATCACATGACACACACAGGCGAGAAGCCATATAAGTGCTTGGATTGTGGGAAGAGCTTTAGTGAGAAAAGAAACCTCATTTCTCATCAAAGAATCCACTCAGACTATTGGAATGGGGATTCTCGAAGCAGTAATTGGGTTCCACCCTCTTTAAATTCCGAGGGTGTCCCTGTTTCCCAGGAATCTAGTTCTTTCCAGAACCCTCTGAGTGATCATCCTAATGAAGTAGAGAGTCTGGAGTGCTTTACTATATTTCTAAATTAATAGAAGGCTGTTTGTCAAAATTTACTTGGTTACAGCTGAAGTTAGCAGATAGCAGAGGGAAAATGTTCTAAATTAACTTTAAAAATACAGTAAAGCTTGAAGTAATAATACATAAAAATAAGATTGACAAGAAGTGTTGATTTAAAGGTAAAGGTGGACAGGATTGTGGAGCACCTCTTAGATTTCTTTCACGTTGCACAGTTGTAGCTTTGGGATCCCAGTTTCCCTCCCATAGCTATACACAGCAGAATCCTGGGGCTTATAATTTGGTGAAGCATAGGAGCTGCTTGTCCGAGAATTCAAATGCAGTCCTCCCTCCACATTTGCACATTTGACCTTTGTGAATTTGATTATTCTTGAGGCACTGCTTGCCCCTCCCCATTTTCCTCCTCCTATTCTCTTGCATTCCTCACCCCAGGCTTGCCAAGCTTGTGTTTAAAAGGGACATTTTCCCCTTTTGGGTGAGCAAAGCCCCCGTGCAATGCTGGAGGTGTGTCCTCTTTACCATGCAGCTGCACATTCTGCAGTGTAATGGCTGCTGAGTGGTCAGGTGCTCTCTTTGCTCCCACCCCCTCCTTTCTCAAGATGGCGATCAGAAATAGCTAGAAGCCAGAACTCTGTTCTTTTCTGTCTAAGGGGAAAATACCAGTAAGCCCTTTACCTTGTCTCTTTTCTTCCCACTGGGAACACCAGGCAAGAGGCAAAGAATGGGAAGGGGGAGCTCCAGAGAGGAATTGCATTGGTGGGGGGAGTTATTCACCATTTTTCCACTTTCGTGAGCGTTCTGCACCCCAAACCCTCACAAATGTCGAGAGGCCACTGTACTACACAAAACTACAATTGCAAGGATTCTGTAGGATGGAGCCGGGACAGTTAAAGCAGTATCGAAGTGTTCTAGTTGTGTAGTGTGGAGGAGACCTTAATAACAAGTTGGAGTTAAGAGTCAAATCAATAATGTGACCAACAAAGGCAGTATTAACAGATTCCTTATGGCCTTCAGGATTTGGTTCCCCCCACCCCAAGACAAGGCTTCTCAGCCTCTGGTTCTCCAGATTCTTAGGATGTCAGCTCCCAGAATTCCCAAGCATTGGCTGTATTGTTAATGGCTTTTGTGAAATAGAGTCAAAAATACGTGGAGGACCAAAGTTTGAGAATCACCACTCTTAAGAGATAACGGGCTGTAGAAGCTAATCCTAGGGCACTCTGTCATCACTGCTTTTTGATATCCTTTTGGAAAGATGGGCAATTGGCAGATCAGACTATTAGGTAGATAAGAGGACCAGCCAAAGACATTCTGTAGGGCTTTGTAGCACTCTTCCAATGGATTTTTTATATACATCTTTTTAAACTAGTGGAAAAGGTCTGCTCTGTTGGGGGAAAAAGAGAACTCAGACTAAGGGCCTTTCCACACTACACTGTTATAATGCTATTATTTCACTTTCAACTTCTTATGGAATCCTGGGGTTTGCAGTTTAGGGAGGGCCTTTTAGAATTCTCAGCCAGTGAGCTCTTTGGCCTCAGGAAACGACAGACCCTAAGATTGTGTGCAGGAAAGTTTAAAATTATACCAGCTCTGCTAGATCGAAGTTACTGGATGGTCCAGTTATTGCAAACCAATTTGTAATCCAGCTCTCTACTTCCTTGTTGTAAGAGAGAGAATCCAATCCCCACCCCACACTTTGCTGGGGACTGTGCTTCCGAAGCCACCTAGGCAGTGCAGCCACCAGTGAAATGGTTTACACTGGTGTAATGGAGTGTCTGCAGTTCTGAGTAGGAGCCCATTCTTGCACAGCCTGTGGCAAGGTGCTGCCATGACTGCGGTGATGCATAACAGCATTTTTCATCAATGTAAAGCCACAGCAAAATTTTGGCCTTTGATAGCAACCCTTTACCCTGTTACCTGGGTGTAAGCTCCACAGAACCTGATGAGACTTACCTCTGAGCAGACATTATTCAAAGAACAAGCATCTGCATATTTGTTCCTAAATAGGTACTGCAGTGTTCAAAAATGCCTTCTTGGGAGTCACAAAACTACAGGTGCCCTCGACATTCACTAGAGTTAGGAGCGCAGGACTACTGTAAGAGTGGGAAAATTGCAAATATCAAAACTTGTCTGTCTGTGGGAAGTGAGCGGAGGCATGGGGATTCCATACCAGGTTGGAAAAAAGAGGGAAAGGGGTGGGTTGGCATGGTGGCCCTATACTCATTATCCTCCCCCGTCTTTTTCATATAATCATAGATTCCTAGATTGGAAGGGACCCCAGGGGCCATCGAGTCCAACCCGCTCCTATGCAGGAACACCCATCAAAGCATTCCCAACAGATGGCCATCCAGCCTCTCCTTAGAAACCTCCAAAGAAGGAGACTCTACCACACTCCGAGGCAGCCTATTCCACTGCCGGACAGCTCTGACCGTCAGAAAGTTCTTCCTGAGGTTCAAGTGGAATCTCCTTTCCTGCAGCTTGAATCCATTGCTCCTTGTCCTAGTCTCTGGAGGGGTAGAGAACAAGCCTGCTCCCTCCTCAACATGACATCCCTTCAAATATTTAAATATGACTATCGTGTCCCCTCTTAACCTTCTCTTCTGCAGACTAAACATACCCAGCTCCCTAAGCCGTTCTTCATAGGGCTTCATGGCTTCCAGACCCTTCACCATTTTGGTCGCCCTCCTCTGGACACGTTCCAGCTTGCTGACATCCTTCTTGAATTGAGGTGCTCAGAATTGGACACAGTATTCCAAATGAGGCCTAACCAATGCAGAATAGAGTGGTACCATTACCTCCCTTGATCTAGACACCATACTCCTATTGATGCAACCAAGAATTGCGTTGGCTTTCTTGGCTGCCGCGTCACACTGCTGACTCATGTTCAGCTCGCGATCTACCAAGACTACTAAGTCCTCTTCGCACGTACTGCTATCCAGCCACATGTGCCCCACACGTTTCCGGTGTGTGTGTGCGTGTGTGTGTCAGGGAGCTTGGGAGAGAATTTGTGGTGCTCAGAAATTAGGCCAGGATCCATACTTAGCTGGCCAGGCAGCAGTGGCAGCAGCTTGCTGTTGTGGTGGTGGAGGAGGAGGACCAATACCACCACAGGAGAGCTTTTAACGGACTACACAGCCTGATCGGAAACACCAACAGAGAAGGTTCCCCCACCCCTCCGAAAAGAAGCACCTGAGGTGGGGGGGGGTTCAGGGGTTGGAGAATCTCAGAAATAATCAAATCTGTAAAAATCAAACCTACAAATGTGGAGGGCCACCTGTATAGCACCATATTTGCCAGCATATAAGACACACTGGCATGTAAGATGCACCCCGTTTTCAAACAATATTTTTCAGGGGGAAAAAAGGTGAATCTTATACACCAGCAAATACAGTAATCAATTCGTCTTGGGAGTTTATGATGCAGAAGTGGGGGTGTTGTTGCAGTGCAGTTTCCAGCTGCCCCGGGCATGCCAGCTAATGGTGAAGAGTGCTGGAGATTGTCGTTCAACAACATCCGGAGGGCCACACAATTTCCCCTGTCCACACTTCTCTGAGGCCATTTCCACCCTAGATTGTTATAGTGCGATGATTCCACTTTCAACATCCTATGGAATCTTGGGGTTTGCAGTTTCGGGAGGGGCCGTCCGGCCCCTCCCGAAACTGCAAACCCCAAGATTCCATAGGATGTTGAAAGTGGAATCATCGCGCTATAACAATCCAGTGCGGAAATGGCCTGCTTATGGCAACTCTAACATGGTTCTTGGCAACAAAAAGTTCAGAGGACGTTTGCCATTGCCTTCCTCTAGATGAGAGACCTGTCTAAGGTCACACAGCGGGTTTCCATGAGTAAAACGGGGATTTGAATTGTGGTCTCCCAGAGTCCGAGTTTCAAACCACTACATCACACTTGCTCCATATCTTCTTACCTCAAAGTAAGCTCTACTTCTGACTACAGTGTGTCCTCTGCATATGCGAGGGTTCAGTTCCAGGAACCCCTGTGTGGAACAAAAAACTAATGATTGCATCCAATTACGGTCAGTGGACATGATGTGTGCACACCTACTACATTCGTTAACTATAATGGGACGCAATGCTTTGCGCAACCTTGCGTTCATGCGTGTGAAGGTCACAGTAAGGGAGGGGCCACTGTATATATTTGTAGGATGATGCTGTTAGCACTGGGGAAATGGAAGTCTTCCTACCTTTGGAGGATCAATTCCTTAGCTTGGGGGACATCAACCCTTCGACGAAACAGAATCTATTGCATTTGAGTAAAGGCCAGGTTACCAAAAAGTTGTTTGTACAACAGTATTTATTAATGGTTTGGGAGCAACTGTGCTGTGATAGTACAAAGTCCCTTGTGCTGTTTTTCTCTTTTCTCTTTGTAATTAAAAAAAAGCACATATTCTAAAGTAAGAGAGACTTTTCTGTTCATCTCTTCTCCAGAACATGATTGCGTGAAGATCTTTCTTCAGTCTTAGGGGTTTCTTGTTTGGTTTGGTTTTTTAGTGGCAAAGAAGATCTGTGCCAGTCACCAGCCACTGCTAATATCCTGACTCTTCAGTTGATGGTATTTTTGTAACGCCTTTTGCAACGTGGAGCATGCATAGTTTTGGAAGAGACCGCCTGGGCCATCTAGTCCAGGCTCCTGCCATTCAGGAATACATAATTAAAGCATAAAGAAATGGCCATCCAATCTCTTTCTAAAGATTTCCAAGAGGGAAAGTCCAAGGCAGTCTCGGTGGTGGTTGTGTGCCTTCAAGGTGTTTCCAACTTACAGCAACCCCAAGGCAAACCTGTCACAGGGTTTTCTGGGGCTGAGAGAGTGTGACATGTCCAAGGTCACCAGGTGGGTTTCTATGGACAAGTGAGGATCATAGTCCAACATTCAAACCACCACTCTATGCTGGCTGCCTCCCATGGGAAACAGCAATTACCTTCAACATGTTCTTTCTAATATATAGATGGAATGTTCTTTCTTGTAATTTGCATCTTGGTTTGTGCCTTAATCTTTGGAGCAGCAGAAAACAAGCTTGTGCTGTCTTCTACAATTTCCGTACCGTCCTTCAAATATTTAAAGGTGACTATCACTTTGCTTCTCAGCCTTCTCCAAGTTAAACATTCCCAGCTGCCTAAGCTGTTGCTCATAAGATTTCATTTCAAGACCTTCACATGGTCTTGGTGATATTCTTCTGGGTATATTGTAACTTATCTGTGTCCTCCTTGAGTTATGGTGACTGCAGATCAAAAAGTCAAGTGGAACTATTAGTTACTTTGATCTGAATGCTATATTCCTTTTGATGCAGGCCAGAATTACATTGGCTTTATTGGCTGCCACATCACACTGCTGACTCATGTTTAGCATGTGGTCGACTAAGACCCCCAGATCCTTTTTTCACATGCTTTCAAGTGAGGTGTCCCTCATCCTATATTTGAGTTTTTCCTGCCTACATGATGTACCTTACATTTACCTCTGTTGAAATTCTTGTTACATTTTGACCCAGCTTTCCTCATTCTTCGGGTAAATTGCTTCTAACATAAGGTTTAAGTTAAGTAAAGTTAAGGTATCCTTTAAAAGAAAGAGCCGTGAATAAAGGGCTCTGTCTCCTTCCCATGCCCATTTTGTCAGCAGTGGATAGACAATGGGTTAGTGGAACTTACTTTGTTTTATGCTGAAACTCTCATTTCCACACTAGCCTGTTATAGCATGATGATTCCACTTTCAACATCCTCTGGAATCCTGGGGTTTGCAGTTTCGGGAGGGGCTGGGCGGCCCCTCCCGAAACTGCAAACCCCAGGATTCCAGAGGATGTTGAAAGTGGAATCATCACGCTATAACAGGCTAGTGCGGAAATGGCCTCTGAGATCCATAAACCAGCATGAAGTGCAGAAGAGTAGCTAAGAAAGGCGGAAATAAATAGTTGGCGACAACATGTCTCAGAACACATCTGTAACCCAAGAATTTGGTGTCAGTACATCAGCCTGATCTGGAAAGACAGATTCTTTGATGGAAAATAGATATAGATGTGTCTCTCTCTCTCTCTCTCTCTTTTCTCTTCCCTGCCTTCTCACATCTTTTTTTTGTGATTTTCACAGTCTAATTGAGAAAGACAATAAGGAGTATTTGACACAAATCTTCCCTTGCCTTCTCACATCTATATTTTCATGATGTTCACAATCTAATTGAGGGGGACAATAAGAATATTTTGATGCACAAAAAAAATAATGTCTGTTTTCCCTCCCCTTGCCTTCTCCCATCTGTATTTTCTTGAGTTTCACCATCTAATTTAGAAAGACAATAACAACATTTGGCATCACTGCTGTTAAACCAATGCTAAGACCTTGACTCCCTTTTCCATTCTGTCCCACCCACAGGATTTTCTGTGGTGGTGGTAGCAGAGCTGCCGATTATTTCCTTTTAAAATGAGGTGGAAGACCTCAAGCCCGTGGGCTGAATGCAGCCCGCTTGGGCTGGTCTTCTGGAATTCTCCAGCTGATCACACTCCTTTTGCTATTATACTGTTGTCTGTAGTTGCACAGTATTTGTACTGGACTTTTTCCCACTTCCCTTCTCAGAAGCTGAACAGCCTCTCTTAAGCCTTCATGACTTGAAGCTAACATATGCTAGTCTCTTTGGACCCACTCATTTTCGCTTAGGCCCTACCCACCACTGGGGTGAAGTCCCCAAAACCACCTCTGAAATTGAATATGGACCCCAGAATAAAAGAGCTTCCCCTCCCTTCCTGTAAAACAAGGCGCATGAGGAATGTATGCCATGCTAAATCTTGTTTCCAGAAGCTTAATTCAGCTTCCGAATAAGCTATGTACTTCCTCGATGCTTTGTTTCCGAAGGAAATGGCTAAAGTGGAGTAGGGTGCCACCTCCGTTGAAGTGACCGATCCAGTGCCACCATGGCAGGGTGCAAGGTGCAACACCTAATGGCAGTGCTCTGTTGATGGTACTGAAGATTTAGATGTCGCCCACAGTGCATAATTCTTTCGTGCCCCTTTACTTGCCATAGCTTCTTTGTAAGAAATTGTGGGATTTGTAGTGTCATGACGTACTTAGTAATCTCTGCCAGAGAGATCTACTGTTTAACAAAATTGGAAATCTCAAAATTCCATATGGTGGAGCCATGGCTGTGTCCAGTTCTGGTCACCACGTTTCAAGAACCATATCAACAACCTGGAACATGGCCAGAGGAGAGTGACCGAGATGATCAAAGGCTTGGAAGCCAAGCCTTATGAGAAATGATTTCGGGGTATTGCTGTGTTGAGCATGGAGAAGAGAAAGCTGAGAGGTGAGATAACAGCCATCTCTGAATATCTGAAGGGATGTCATGTAAGAAGATGAGAGTGGGTTGTTGTTGTTGTTGTTTTTGCTACTGGTCTGTAGTACGGAAATGATCTTGGAGTAGAAGACTTAAATACACCACTGGGCTTGGGTTTGGAAACCTCAGGACCGTGGATGATCCTGGAGGGACAACCCTACAACCCTCACCCATGTCTCCTCTGTGGTTCAACCTTCTACCTCCCTAGAGAGGGTTAAAGGGATGATAGAGTCCTTCGTCCTAGAGGGACCCCCAGAAAGAAGGGGGCGGGGCTTGCGGGGCCCACTTCCTGTCCCACCCCTCCCCTCCTCGACTCTCCTCCTTCCCAGCTCAGCCACTTCCAGTGTCTTCCAGCCGTGGGCTCCGACGGGTCTCCTTGCTGGGAAGGAAATCCAGGTGGGTTCCCAGAGCCTTCGTGGCCAGAGGGAGGAGAGGTCGCCTGGAAATGGCGTGGGGGCAGGTTTTCCCACCTTTTTTTTTTTGGAGGGGAGGAGGAGAATAGCAGACCCTGCAAAATTTATATTTTTTGGTCACTGGCAGGGGGAAAGCAAAAACTGAATAAGCTGAATAAACTGAATAAGCCTATAAACTGGACTGAATAAGCCTATAAACTAAGAAATATGGGCGTACCTATAGGGTAATATTTATATATTATTATATATTATTATTATTATAGTATCATTATAATAGTATTATATTTATATCATATCTATATAAATATAACTCCTTATTGTATACTGTCCATTTGTAACATTATTGTGCTGTAAGTATTAATTAAATTTTATATAAATATTACCCTCTATGTATACTCAGATTTCTTAGTTTACAGGCGTGTTCAGTTTTGTCTTTCCCTGTCCTGCTACTGACCAATTATATTTATATAAATATTACTCTGTGCGTCTACACCTATTTCTAAGTTTATAAGCCTATTCAGTTTTATCTTTGTTTCAGGCCAATCTGCTCTTTAGTGGCTGCAAATTTTTTTTTCTAATTTATTTGTTTATTAAATTACAATTTGAATGGTAAAAAATAAGAAACAAAAAAATGGGGATATCTGCGTTATCAGCAATTGTGAGCCGTACGTATATATACATATATATATATATACACCTTCCTTTACACTCTTATAGTTATAAAAATATTCTTCATATTCATATAATATTTAATATACTAACCATTAGATATCGCATTTGAACTTCCTCCTACCTACTTCTTGTGAAAACTTGGCAAAACTATAAATTTGCAGCCATTTACAGATACCCAAGAAGTATCTGTAAATGGCTGCAAATTTATAGTTTTGCCAAGTTTTCACAATAAACAGTAAGGGACAGGTGAAATTCATGACATATAAGGTTGACAATCCACAAGTAGCTATCAGCAAATCTGTGTTCTCCCTAAATACCAGATAAAAGTATAAATTTCAGTTATTATCATCATCATCTCTGTTGGTACCTCGCTTTTTAGCCAGGCTGGCACTCAAAGCGTCTGACAACAATTAAAAAGACATAGTTAAAACCCATAGAATCAAAAGTTAAAACATAATTAGACAAACAAAAAGAATTAAATGTTAAATGTTATATTAAATGTTAAAATAGATAATTAAAACCCTCATCAGCCACACAATATCCAGCACATTCTAATTGGACAGGCCGCATATAATCACACGTCAAATGCCTGTCTGAATAAAAACGTCTTTGCTTATCTGCGGAAGGAAGGAAGGGAGGGAGGGTGCCAGTCTGGCTTTTCTGGGAAGGGAGTCCCAGAGCCCGGGGGCAGCCACTGAGAAGGCCCCGTCTCCCGCGTTCCACCACGTGGCCCTCTGAGGGTGGTGGGATGAAGAGAAGGGCCTCTCCAGCAGATCTGAAAGCCTGGGCTGCTTAGTGAGAAAGAACGTGGCCCTTCAAATAACCTGCACTTGAGCCAAGTAGTGCTTTGAAGATGATTGCTAGCACTTTGAATTGTGCCTGGAAATGGACCAGCAGACGGTGGAGCTGTTGCAACAGGAGAGTTGTGTGAAATACATGGCAAGTTAACCTAGCCATGCGTTTCTCTGTAAAATTAACACGTTGTCCACATTCCTAAATTACAGGATGTGCACACTTCTCTGAAATACAGCCTACAGAACATGGTATATGTTGCTGGTCTCCCTTCCAAGCACCAACCAGGGCTGACCCTACCTAGCTTCCGAGATCAGATGGGATCTGGTGCCTTTAGAGAATTCAGATTGTTCATGTTGTTTTGAACTGAGTGTGTTGATTTTATTGTAGTGGGGCAGGATATTAATATTTTAATAATGAATGAATAAATAAAGTAGAAATATAAGTCTCGTCAGCCCTGGCCAGCATAGCCAGTGATCAGGGATACTGGGAGCTGCCATCCAACATCATCCGGAGGGTTGCACTTTTCCAGCCCTTGGCCTACAGAGAGAGAGACAGAATCAAAATTAGCTGTTGTGGGAGCCCATTGAATCTGGGCAAGGAAATAATTAAAAGCCATATAGAAAAGATTTACCTAAAAAAGAGAGAGGTGAGGGATAGGGAGAAAAGCAGGAGAAAGGGAGATACCTTTAGTTAATCAGTGAGTCAGACTTGCTGGACGTAGGGTAGCACTTTGGGTGCCTTTTTGAGGCACTTTGGGGTGAAGGAAGTAACTGAATGAAACTAGTTGTTCTCCTGTATGAATTTTTCATTAGTGCTGACATTTAGGAATGGAGCCTCCTTGTTTAGATGCATTGTACCTCAGAATAGCAGGTGCCTCTTAGGTTTAACTTTGCATGGCTGGCAGTGTAAGAATAGATAAAGTGAAATAGAGAAGATCCAGCACAATTCTTGGTTTTAAACTTGTAGGAATCAAATATTATTTATTTATTTAGAGTATTTATACTCTGCCCTTCAGCCAAAAAGGTTTCCAGATGGGCTTTTGTGGTCAGTGGGTTTCCATGGCCAAGCAAGGAATTGAACCCTGGACTCCAGGGTTCCATTGGTCGTAGCCCAGTGCTCACACCATTCTGTTAATTTGATAGTTCTGTGCCCGCAGGCTTACAATCTAAATAAGACAGGACACACAAGGCATGGGAGATGGCAGTGGGAAACAGGATTACAGTCATCCCTCCACATTCGCTAGGCTTAGGAGCACAGGACCCCTGTGAGAGTGGGAAAACTGTGAATAACTCTACGCCCTCCGAAACCTTATTGACACAAAAAAGTACGATCAGCATATTCAACCCACTGTGGAGTCCTTTGGGTTCCTTCACAAGGCAGAAGTGGGGGGCTGGTGGGGCTTACAGCCACCTCTGCTGCTTCCCCACACCATTTTAAATAGAAACTTACAAGCCTCGGGTGCAGTTTCTCAGTCTCCGAAGGTTTGCAGTCCCTATTAAAAAGGGCATAGGGAGGCAGCACAACTGACAGCAAATAATCCGTGAATAATCAGATCCATGAAAGTGAAACCCACAAATGTGGAGGGCTGACTGTATGTCTTTCCTTCCGAGGCCAGAGGCGTGGTAGTTGGGATGGAGAGAGCGCCTTTCATCTGCTTCCAGGCCTAGGCGTGATGGAGCTGTGCCTGTCTTTTCTTCTCTCCTTCTGAGCCCAGGTTTGTGGCTGTTGGGATGGAGAAAAGGCCTTTCATCTGCTTCTGGGCCAGCGGATGATGGAGCTGTGTCTGCCTCCTCCTCTCTCTCTTTAAGGACACAGTAGTGACAGTTGAAGGGGAAGGTCTTAAATACTTGTATTTGATAGAAGGAGGTTTATTTGGATTAGGCTAACTTGTGTAATGTTCCCGCTGAGTCTTGATGCTTGTCTGCCATTCCCACAGGAAGAAGGAGAGCCCATCACTGTTGTTCTGTCAGCTCTTTCTGAGGCAGGATCAGTTGGAGATGAAAGCGGAAGACTCAGCTGGTCCTGAAGATATTAAAAAAGAACTTGATCCCATGGAGGTTGGGAGCAGCGAGCTGTTCTGGAAGGAAGAAGCTGAGACATCACCAGTCAGAGACACCCCAAGTTCAGACGTACAGTGCCAATGTTTCAAGGAATTCTGCTCCCAGGAGGATGACGTGGCTGAACCAGTTCGTAGCCAACTCTATGATCTTTGCCATTGGTGGCTGAAGTCAGGAAAAGATACCAAGATGGAAATCCTGGACCTCGTGGTCCGAGAACAGTTCCTGACCGTCCTTCCGCCAGAGATGGAGAGCTGGGTCAGAAAAAGTAAACCACAATCCACTTCCCAGGCAGTGGCCCTGGCTGAAGATTTCCTCCTGGGCCAGGTGGTGGACAAGAAGGAGATGGTGAGAGATGGTTTTGTTTTGTTCTGGTTATTCCAAGAATGTTGTCTGTAAGTTCTCCAAGCAAAGCATGCCCCTCCCACAGTCTTATACACATTCTAGCTCCATTTTGTCTTTCACCTTTCTTTGGAAAAAGCTAATATTTGTGAAGGAAAAGAAAAGCTTTCTGTGCAACTAGATTTGGCGGGAGAGCCAGTGGAGTGACAGACAGGGGAGGAGAGTCTGGGTGAGTCTCTCCATTGCACACTTCCCTGGAGTGCATAAATTCTTAGAGTTGGAAGGGGCTGCAAATTAAAGGATTAATCCCACATTTTCCTGCCTGTGTAAACAAGACCACTACAGTACAGAGATAATGCAGGTCAAAACTGGATTTTCTTTGCATAGTGTCTTATGGCATCCTGGGGTTTGTAGTTTGCTGATGCACCAACACACTTTGGCAGAGAAGGCTGTGGCACCTTGTAAAACTAGAAACCCCAAAATTGTGTATGAAGGAGCTTTGCAAGGGAGCTATGCAAAGGAATCTTCCAGCTGACCTTGAAATCTCAAGAAGACTGTACCTTCCAATCAAGTGCTCAACTTAAATATTAAATGTTCGATTTAAATATCTTAGAATACAAGCCCAGATGTAATTTCTGAAATTGTTAGCATAGGCCATTATTACTCCAAGGGGAAAACTCACCTACTTGCCATCTCCCGTTGTGTGTCTAGTCTCCTAGGTTTTCAAGCATCCTGGTCTCCCAGGTTTTCAGGCATTCCAGTCTCCAGCAAACTATTTGGTTGTTGGATTCAAAAGATTAGGTTTGTCTGTTTTGGCACAGGAATTTGGATTTGCGAATCTCGAATCCTTGCCCAGGCTTTGAGAATTTGGTTGGCCCATCCCTAGTGTTTAACCAGTTTAATACAGTATTCAGGTTCACAGCTTTCCTACACACCCAGGCCTCTGGCTTCCTTTTCTGCTCAAAAGTTAAATTCCCAAGTTTATGTCACACCTTCTGACCCAACTCAAAGTAGATTGGTTTCTTCTGTGTCCCTCACTAGACCCCTGGGAAGATAATACCACTTATTCAAACAACCTCCCTTGGCTGACTGAAAAACTCTCACTCAAAACTCTCTCTGGAAATCACTTTGAAGGAAGTTCCAGAAAAATGCAAGTCATCATCTTACGCAGAGCTCCTCCTCAGAAAACTCAGCCTACCTCCGACACTCATGTGCTGGGTTTCTCTCTTACCTAGAGCCACTTGGGATACATGGAAACCTGTTGCCAGGACTGCCCTGTCACTCAGACTGGCCACACCCCCAAGATTTATCACAACATGCAGTCAACATATACAACATTGTAAGATACTATTAAACTAAAGTTTCAAAAGCTTTGGAAAGAAGTTATTCCTAATATTTAAGTGGAATCTCTTTTCTTCAAATTTGAATCCATTAGTTCATGATCTAGACTCAGGAGTAATAGAAAGCAAGCTTATACAATCTTCTATATGACATCCCTTCAGATATTTAAAGATGGGTATCCTATTACCCCTAAGTTTCCTCATCTCCCAAAATTAAACATACCCAACTCACTGAGTCTTTACTCATAAGGCTTGGTTTCCAGATCTTTGGTCTGGACATATTCTGGATTCTTGAGATCTTTCTTGAACTGCGGTGCCCAGAAGTGGACACAGGACTGCAGGGGAGGTCTCACCAAAGCAGAACAGAACTTCCCTTGATCCGAACACTGTAGTCCTGTTAATGCATCCTAGAGTTACTGTCATGTTCTGGCTAACTTGCTCAGAAAAACTTCACTCAGAGTTTCAAAACAGAAGCGTTTATTTCAGAAAAGCAAGGAACATAGCAACGTTGCCAAAATGTTGCTGAGACTACTGATAAAGAGTTGGGTACAAGTTTTTATGCCTTTCTGTACGAATTTTGACACAGATATCTAAAATTGGTTAAAATCTTACATGTGAAATCACCCCACCGGCTCCAGCAGTTTCCCAGGCTATCAGTTATTATATACTTTTCATCATTGGAGCCAGTAGTGTCTGTCTCCCATTTGAATGTTCCCATAACACTTTCTTGATCTTCTATTCTTATCCTCCTGTTTGAGCTTCCCTTCCAAATCTCCACTGCAAGGTAACTTTGAATGCAGAGCGCTCACCCATTCACAGCTTACTGATATTTTAAATGTTACTACCGAATACACTGTTACACATATCATTTGGAAGCGGGTACATATTAGCACTAGCAAGCTTTCCTCTAAGAGTCTGTGTAACTACTGTTATATAGGGGTGGGACGAATCCAGAATTTTCCGAATCTGAATCCAGATCCAAATCCCTAGAAGGTTCTGGGAATCCACAAATCTCACAAATCTCAAATCTTTCGAATCCTTTTTTTAAGAAAAGGGTTTAAAAAAGCAAGGGAAAGAAGGATAGTCTTCTGCAAGACACACTCTCTCAGCCTTAGCAAAAGCCTAGGCAAAGGCAAACATTCCTCTGAAGAAATCTGGCCAAGACAAATGTCACAGTTTTGCCTCAGGATCTCCCCAGATTGAAAATGACATGAAGGCCCTTTCTACACAGGCAGGAAAATGTGGATTAATCCCATATTTTCCTGGCTGTGTAAACAGGGCCACATACTACAGCAGAGAGATAATCCAGGTCAAAACTGTTTTTTCTTTGCATGGCTCCTTCTGACATCTTGGGGTTTGTAGTTTGATGGTGCACCAGCACACTTTGGCAGAGAAGGCTGTGACACCTTGCAAAACTCCAAACTCCAGAATTATGGTTTGCAAAAAGAGGTTTGCAAGGGACCTATGCAAAAGAATGTTTCAGCTGTCCTTGAAATCTCAAGCCTGTAGCTTCTGGTCAAGTACTGAACTTAAATATGAAATGTTCAATTTAAATATCTTAGAATACAAACCCAGCTTTAATTTCTGAAATTGTTAGCAAAGGCCATTATTACTCCAAGGGAAAACCTCACCTACTTACTATTTTCCCTTGTATATTTGGTCTCCCAGGTTTTCAGGCATCCTAGTCTCCCAGGTTTTCAGACATCCTGATCGCCTAGGTTTTCAGGTGTCCCGGTCTCCAACAATCTATTTAGTTGGCAGATTTGAAAGATTTGGTTTGTCTATTTTGGCACAGGGATTTGGATTCGGGAATCTGAATCCTTACCCAGGATTCAAGGATTCGGTTGGCTCATCCCTACTGTTATATGTTGATGACACATATGACAGGATCAAAGCATCCTGACATTAGCCAGTTTGGCTGCTTCATCACACTGTTGACTAATATTTAGTGTGTGGTCAGCAAAGATCTCAAGATCCTTTCCAAAGGTACTGTTTTCCAGCCAGGTGTCACCCATCCCTTATTCGTACATTTCATTTTCCTGCCTAGATATAGTACTTTACATTTATCACTGTTGAAATTCATTTTGTTAGTGTTTCTGTCCTCTGGGGTATTTACTACTTCTCCCCACTCACATGTAGTGTCGTCTTTAAATTTGATAAACATAGCTCCATTCCATCATCTAAGTCATTTACAAAGACGTTGAACAGCACTAGCTCTGTCCCATTCACTTAGTTCTGTCAAAGTTGCTTGCCAGAAAGGCTGAAAATATTGTTACTAAAGGACCGGATGGTGTACTCTAGCTCACAATCACATTGCTGATTTCATTCATTTGTGGATTCACCTTCATGGGAGATGGAACCACAGCATCCTGTATAAAAGTGAAATTTTTTCCTCTCCTTCAGGGCCCAGTGACCTTTGAGGATGTTGCTGTGTATTTTTCGGAGGAGGAGTGGTCCCTGCTGGATCCAGGCCAAAGGGCTCTGCATAGGGAAGTAATGGAGGAGAATTTGGACAATCTGATGTCTCTGGGTAAGCTTTCCTTTCCCTTTGGTTCTTAAAAACATTTTGGTTTTCATGATGACATAGAGGGTCTCAGTTCTGCATCAAGGTTGCCTCCTGGTCTTGTAATGTAGATTAGAAGTGTTGTCAATAGAGGAAGCCAGTTCCCTAGAGGTATGGATTCCAACAGAGGTGAATTAGCCACAAATTTACCCATCTTACTCATTTGGCCACAGATTTTAAAGAGGCTTAAAGCCTAAAACATCAGAATGGCATTTTTTCCAAACTAGAGAAATGTGCGATACGCTCCTGAGGAATGGAAGCGGCACCAGCTGCTGATCCCAGAGGGTTTGGCTGGGATGAGATGGCTTATCATTAGATGATAGTTCCTCTGCAGTGGAGCACACAGGCAGAAAGTATAGGAATCCCTTTCATTCATAGAATCATAGAGCTGGATGAGACCACAAGGGCCATCTAGTCCATCCCCCTTCTGCCATGCAGGAAAACACAATCAAAACATTCATGAAAGATGGCCATCCAGCCTTTGCTTAAAAACCTCCAAAGAGAGGGAATCCAGCATATTCCACTGTCGAACTGTTCTTAGGCCCTTTCCACACCTTACCTTCTTCTGGCGCTGGGTTGCGAGGATCGCACAAGCAGCCTCTGGCAAGAGGCTGTCACGTCCGGGGTCCTTTGGCTCTGCATGAACTGCCTGCTCGGACGAGAACCCTGCCTCTTCCATCCGCAGTGCAGCCTGGGAGTTTCCCAGGCTGCGCTGGGGCAGGAAGCATGACTGGTGCGGCCCCAGAGGCTCCAGATGCCAAATAATTGCACGTGGGGCCCAGGAGCAATGCGTGATGCACCATTTTCGACTTCTAGCAGAAAATGAAAAGGTGTGCGATCGGCGCCTGCTGGCCCCTGGAGCGTCGCGCAATTGTGAGTGCGTCGTGCAGATTGCTCCTCACTATTGCACGACGCTCCAGGCACCCTTTCACATGGCAAATGCCGTGTGGAAAGGACCTTACTGTCAAGAAGTTCTTCCTAATGTTTAGGTGGAATCTCTTTTCCTGAAATTTGAAGCCATTGCTCCTTGTCCTAGTCTCTGGAGCAGCAAAAAACAGGCTTGCTGTATCCTCCATATGACATCTCTTCAAACAAACATAGCTATCATGTTGCCTCTTTACCTTCTCTTCTCAAGGCTAAATATACCCTAGCTCCCAAAGCCAGGGCTTATAGGGCCCGGTTTGCAGGCCTTCTGCCATTTTGGTCACCCTCTTCTGTATACATTTCATCTTGTCAATATTCTTCCCAGAAGCAGACACAGTATTCCAGGTGGGATCTGACCAAAGCAGAACAGAGTGGTACTATCACTTCCCTTGATGTAGACAGTAGACTCCTATTGATGCAGCCCAGAATCACATTGGCTTTTTAGCTACTGCATCACACTGCTGACCAGTGATGTAGACTCGAGTCAATAAACTTGGATTTAAGTCGCTTCAGTGACTCGGCTCAGACTCAACTTGGCCAGAAATGATGCACTGACTTGACTTGACTCGACACTTGTATATTTTTAACGACAGATGTGATGCCCTTGGTTCAGCAACATAACACATTCATCCAGAAGCCTTATGACTTTGAACAACACTTCCATCTCTCTTTGTCCACTGGTCACAGGACAATCTGTCTCAAGCCCAAATTGTGGGTGCATTTCTCAGAGGGGAACAGCGAACAGGTTACGCAATGGGCTTGAGGCAGTCTTGAGGTCTGCTCACCAGCCTGTCCCCGCTGCATATCAGAGGAGCCTTAGAAAACGTTTCGTAAGAGCAGAAGGCAAGACTCGCCCCCCAGAGTCCAGGGTACGTTTCTCAGAGGGGAACAGAAAATGTGTTAGGCAACGGGCTTGAGGAAAAGGGATCCTTCCTTCTCAAGCTTTTGAATGTTCAGTAATGGAGAATAAGATAGGGTCCTATTCCCCACTTCCAAAGCTGCAGATGGCAAAATTGAAAATGAGGAGAGCCAACTCTGCTTAAATTGTTGAAACTGAATTTATTTCACTCTATCTAATAATTCTGGAATTTGGTTGGGGTATAAAGTTGGCTTCTAGACTTGAGACTTGACTTGAAAGCATCTTCAAGGACTTGAGACTTGAAGGTAGAGACTTGAGGCTTGGAGTTAAAAGACATAAATACATCATTGCTGCTGACTCATATTCAACTTGTGGTCTACTAAGACTCCTAGATCCTTTCCACATGTACTGCGAGGTGTCACCCATCTTATATCTGTGCATTTCATTTTTTCTGCCCAAGTGTAGTACCTTACATTTCTCCTTGTTGAAATCCATTTTGTTAGTTTTGGCCCAGCTCTCTTAACAAAATGAAATTTTAACAGGGAGAAGTGTTAAGGTACAACACTTGGGCAGAAAAAATTAGATGCACAGATATAAAATAGGTGACACCTGGCTTGACCACGGTACATCTAGCCATACTGACACTCCGAGACTCCACTTACTTTCTCCCTATCACAACTCTTGCACGTAATCAGACAGAGAGAACTTCTTCTAGCACAGCAAAACTCCCAATATTTCAATTTCTTCATCCTCTTCCCATATAACCTTCTCAACAGGCAAAGGAAAACCTCTCCTCCAAATGATGGCATGATTTGAGTTTCTTCGTTTCCCTCATGCTCCCCTTTTAAACAGGCATAGAAGACCCTTTCTGTCCAACAATGCCAAGACTCACATCCTCAGCCTAGGCAGGTACAAGAAACCAAGTCCAGTCGGCTTTTTTTACTGCTCAAAATTCCATGCCAAAATTCCAAACAGCCTGACTCTCCCCATCTTATTCTTACCTTGCACTTTTCTGCCTTGTTCAGCTACACAGGTACACTGGGAGGACTGTACATTCTGGGTGAGCCTTTCATGTGTTTTATTTATTTTTGGAGAGATGTTGCAAATTAGAAAATTAGCAAATTGGGGCAAAGCAAACTGAAACTCCCTTGCATAAGATTATTTAGTATATTTGTGGTCTCGGATTTTGGAAGCATAAGTATTAAAGCCAATATAATACTACCTTTAATTAAAATTATTTTGTTGAGGTTAGTTTTTATTTAGATATAACAATAATTTCTTACCTTATCGGTTAACGTTATAATAACACCACCACCTCAAATTAACCCAAGAAGAAACTTGTGCTCAAAAACATAAGCTTATTGGCATTGGTACTACTCTGTTTTGCTTTGGTCAGAGCACACCTGGAGTACTGTGTTCAGTTCTGGGCACCACAGTTCAAGAAGGATATTGAAAAGTGGAAATAGGCCCACAGGAAAACAACCATAATGGTAAAAGGCTCAGAAACCTTTCCCTGTGAGGAGCATCTTAGGGAGCTGAGTATGTTTTAGCCAGTAGAAGAGAAGGTTAAGAGGTGATATAAGAGCTATGTTGAAATAATTGAAAGGATGTTGTAAGGAAGGTCATTTTGTGCTATTCCAGAGACTAGGGCATGGAGCAATAAATTCACATCCCAGGCAAAGAGAGTCCACATAAATATTAGGAGGAACTTCCTGACAGTAAGAGTAATTCGACAGTGGAGTACACTGCCTTAGAGTGTGGTGGAGTCTCCCTCTTTGGAGGTTTTTTAAACAAAATCTGGATGGTCATCTGTTGAGAGTGCTTTGTTTGTGTATTCCTGCCTCAGCAGGGGTTTGGACTGGATGGCCCTTGTGATTTCTTCCAGTTCTGTGATTCTATGATTATAATAACCAAATAGCCAAATAACTGCAAATAACATATGGGTAGGAATGTCGGGTAGCCCTCCATATTTCAGTTATGGGACAGGTAGTAGGAGTTAATTAGCTGCTTGCTTGTAACAAGGTATGAGAACCAGAGACCGTTAGATAAACAAAGCTAGGAATGTAGTGATAAGTGCTGCCAGGCTGAAACCAGAACTCCAAGGTCTCTTGTGCATGGGATGGGAAACTATTTGCTTTTAATGTTTGGATTTTGCTAACAGCCTTCGGTTCACTCACTGTACTATGTATCACACTCCTAACAAATAGTGTATTAGCACTGTTACATTTGTGTGTGTGAATTCGTTTCTGACAAGGAAAGACCTTTTAAACATATTTTGCACTCTTAAATCATTATAACACACTGGAAGAACTGTGCTATCCCTCCTTTGTTCTTTTGCAGTTGATTAGTTTGATCCCTTCTGCTGAGAGCCTCTTTTTTTACTTGGATTCTAACCAAATTACTTTGATTACTGAGGTTACTCTAAGCTTTTTCCTTTGCTTAAAATATATCTAGTTCATGGAATAGCATCTTATTTTTTCCTTTGAAAGTCCTGTGAGCATTTTTCCAAAGAGCATTCAAGAGATGGAAAGATCTTCTGGGGCTTTGTTTTCTATTACTACTGAGATGAAATGTTATTGTCCACTTTGTCTCAAACAAGGATTTTTTTTTAATTTCAGTTCCTGATGTGAGAAGGAGTAAGGGTGAGGAAGAACCACGTGGGAGATGTTTGGAAGGAATTATTGGTAAAGAAGGGAAACAGCAGCGAAGGAAAAATGCAGCAAAATCAGAGAGGCGGGATGATTCCTTTACTACTTCAAAAGGGAATTTCAATGAAATTCCACCTGCAGGAAAAACAAGCCAAAGCAAGGAAAGAAATAAGTCACCCTCATGCAGTAAAGCCAGTCTAAATACTTATCAAGGAACACTTAATGGAAAGTGTTCAGAGTCTACCAAGAGCATCTGTGATAATTCAACTGTTGAAGAACATCCACCAGTCAACGCAGGGGACAAACCATATAAATGTTTACACTGTGGGAAAAGCTTTGGACAGAGCACCCAGCTTGCTCGCCATATGAGAATCCACACAGGAGAGAAACCATTTAAATGTTTTGAGTGCGGAAAGAGCTTCCGGCACAGCACAAGCCTTACTTCTCATGTGAGAATTCACACAGGGGAAAAACCATTTAAATGCTTGGAATGTGGAAGGAGTTTCAGTGATAGAAGCAGTCTTTCTTTCCATATGAGAATCCACACAGGGGAGAAACCATTTAATTGCTTGGAATGTGGAAAGAGCTTCAATCAGACCACACAGCTTGCTCGCCATATGAGAATCCACACTGGAGAGAAGCCATTTAAATGCCTGGAGTGTGGAAAGAACTTCAGATGGAGCACAGATCTCACGTCCCATATGAGAATCCACACCGGGGAGAAACCGTATAAATGCTTGGAATGTGGAAAGAGCTTCAGCCAGAGTGCACCACTTGCTTCCCATGTGAGAAGCCATTCAGGAGAGAAACCATTTAAATGCATGGAATGTGGGAAGGGCTTTAGTCGGAGCACGACCCTTGCTTCTCATTCAAGAAGTCACACAGGGGAGAAGCCATTCAAATGCATGGAATGTCCAAAGAGCTTCAGGCAGAGCACGCAGCTTGCCCGTCATATGAGAATCCACACAGGGGAGAAACCATTTCAGTGCTTGGAATGTGGAAAGAGCTTCAGACAGAGCACAGACCTGGCTTCCCATACAAGAATTCACACAGGGGAGAAGCCGTTTAAATGCCCGGAATGCGGAAAGAGCTTTAGTGACAGAAGTGCCTTTAGTTGCCATCAAAGAATCCACACTGGCCTAAAACCATTTAAATGCATGGAGTGTGGAAAGTGTTTTGGTCGAGGTTCCCATCTTGATTCTCATATGAGAATCCACACTGGGGAAAAACCATTTAAATGCTTCGAATGTGGAAAGAACTTTAGCCGGAACACAAACCTTAGCTCCCATATGAGACTCCACACTGGGGAGAAACCATTTCAGTGCTTGGAATGTGGAATGAGCTTCCGTCGGGGTACAGGCCTGACTTCTCATATGAGAATTCACACAAGGGGAAAAACAGCTTAAATGTTTGGAAAGTGGGAAGACCTGTGGGAATAGCACAGGCCATCCTTTATCTCAGACAAGACATTGAGGTGAGAGTGATCCAGTATTTCTACAACATGTAGAAATACTTTTTTAATAGTTAGTGCCGTGTGGCTACGTGTCTGTAATCAGATAATAAAGATTTCTAAGCTTAGAATTTACAGTATTCTTGGTTTATGCATACTGAAATTACTTGCATTCTTCTCTTCTCCCCTTGATGATCCTTTTCCTAAACCAAGGTTTTATTTATTGATTAACATGTTTATATCTCAACCCATTATGTATCAGGGCCATGTTCAATAGAAACAAAAGGACCAATTTAAACCAAAGCAAAAAAATAAAAATTAGTTTTAAAAGGCTAACAGTGTATGCTAGGGTTGCTTCGATCCTTGTGTTAGGGTGGATAAACAAACCACAATTCACCGTATCCCCAAGTGGACACAGAGCTGACTTGACCCCCCCCCCGCCAACACAAGGTAGGAAGGTAGAAAAGAGAAGGAAAGAAAAAAAGACACACACACAAGTAACTTTGGCCAAAGGATCCATCCAGGTATCACCACTGACAGTCATTACAAGGAAGGATGATTGTATTTTTTCAGGCTTCCCTTATACCATTTTCATGCTTACATAAAAGAAAAGACTCATGCATCAGCATTACCAGAGTCACAGCTTGTACACGTGTTATATTTTATTTGACCCTTAACATTCCTAAGTCTGTGTGTTCCAGTCAACATCCTGGGTTATTCTCCAAGATATCATATAGGTTGGCCGTGTCCTTCTGTTTGCACACACTGATCACTGACATGTACTAGGCAAAACAAACAATTCTAAAGCAAGGTTGTTCGATGAGTTGCAAGTGTCTAAAACCAGTTACTGTCACAGTTAATTGTTAACACACACCAGTTCTATAGCAAATCACCAAGCATTAAAATTTTAAGCCTAACACTTGTGGTGGCCTTTTTCCTGTATGTTGTTCTGCTCTGGTCAAACTCCCTTGTTCGTTTCATTCCTATTGAGTATGATGTTTATTGTGTTGGTCAAGGCTGTATGGCTACTAGCACGGCAACATGTTAAAACCAAGGCACGGGTACCTTTCAATTTCTCCCTGGGAGACATATTCACATGTGGTGGGTGCAGAGTGCAGGAGCAGCATTTGTGGGAAGAAATGCAAGTTAAGGCTTCCTCTTTATGACAAATAAACATTCCTAAACAACAGACTGCCACATAGGCCACACAGTCAAGGGAAGAAGCCATGGCTGCCTGTTCCACAAAACTCGGCCAGCCCCTCGTGAAACTGCAAACCCCAGGATTCCACAGGATGTTGAAAGTGGAATCATAGCGCTATAAAACTCCAGTGCAGAAATGGCCTTAGCGATGAGGCAAAAGACCTTCTGGGCCTGGCTAGTCATAACAACCATGCGCCTGTGCCCACGGCCACATCACTCCTCTTCTGCTGTCCACTTAGAAAACAATGCCTGCATTCACCTCGAATATCCTGTGTACCAGTGGTTCTCAACCTGTGGGTCCCCAGATGTTTGTGGACTTCAGCTCCCAGAAGCCCCAGCCACTATGGTCAATGCTCAGGGCTTCTGGGAGCTGAAGTCCAAAAACATCTGGGGACCCACAGGTTGAGAACCACTGCTGTATACAGTATACAGTACAGTGGCCCCTTGATTTTCATGAGAGTTTGGGGTGCAGATCCCTAGCAAAAGTCAGGGAAAAAGTGAGTAATTCCACCCCACTCAAATGAGCGCTCCCGCTCCCACTCCTTTGCTTTTTGCCTGAGCCCAGAGGAGGAACGTATGGCAAGGGAATGGCGGGGGTTGAATGGAAGGTGGGTGCCTCGCCAATAATCAAATTCGCGAAGGTCAAACCTGTGAATGTGGAGGGAGGACCATTTCGTTGTGCAATATTAAACAATTTAACAAGTTAAAATAGTTCAAACTAGTTAAAATAGTTTAAAACATTTTAAAACTAGTGCACACCTTTAGATTTGTATAAAACCAGTCAGGCCCGAAAACCTTCCGTAAGCAACGATGCTTTTACTTGACGTTGTAATGGTAGCAATGTTGGCACCGGTTGGACTTCCAAGGGGAAGGTATCGCGTATCGGGGTTTACACAGCAAAGAAGGCTCTCTCCCATGTTCTTTCACAGTATGTCAGCCTGACATCAGTACCCGGAAAGATCCTGGAGCAGATCAATAAGCAGTCAGTTTCCAATCACTTAGAAAGCAAGGCGGTAATCACGAGAAGTCAACATGGATTTCTCAAAAATAAGTCATGCCAGACTAATCTTATCTCTTTTTACGATAGAGTTACTAGCTTGATAGATGAAGGGAATGCTGTGGATGTAGCATACCTCGATTTCAGTAAGGCCTTTGACAAAGTTCCCCATGACATTCTTGCAAAGAAGCTGGTAAAATGTGGGCTGGACAGGGCTACGATCAGGTGGATCTGTAACTGGTTGACGGACCGTTCCCAAAGGGTGCTCACCAATGGCTGCTTCTCATCCTGGAGAGAAGTGACTAGCGGGGCGCCAAAGGGTTCTGTCCTGGGCCCAGTGCTGTTCAATATTTTTATTAACGACTTGGAAGAAGGAATAGAGGGCATGCTCATCAAATTTGGAGATGACACCAAATTGGGAGGGGTTGCTAATATGCCAGAGGACAGGATCAAAATTCAAAATGACCTGGATAGATTGGAGAGCAGGGCCGAGGCTAACAAAATGAAATTCAACAGAGAGAAGTGTAAGGTCCTACACTTAGGTAGAAAAAATGGAATGCAGAAATGTAGGATGGGGGACACGTGGCTGGATAGCAGTACGTGTGAAAGGGATCTAGGAGTCTTGGTAGACCAGAAGCTGAACATGAGTCAGCAGTGTGATGCGGCAGCCAAGAAAGCCAATGCAATTCTCGGCTGCATCAATAGGAGTATGGTGTCCAGATCGTGGGAGGTACTGGTACCACTCTACTCTGCTTTGGTTAGACCTCATCTTGAATACTGTGTCCAGTTCTGGACACGTGGTCAAGCTGGAGCAAGTCCAGAGGAGGGCGACCAAAATGGTGAGGGGCCTGGAAGCCATGCCCTGTGAGGACAGACTTAGAGAGCTGGGGATGTTTAGTCTGCAGAAGAGAAGGTTGAGAGGGGACAGGATAGCCATCTTTAAATATTTGAAGGGATGCCATGTAGAGGAGGGAGCGGGCTTGTTTTCTGCTGCTCCGGAGACCAGGACAAGGAGCAATGGATTCAAGCTGCAGGAAAGGAGATTCCACCTGAACCTCAGGAAGAACTTCCTGATGGTCAGAGCTGTCGGGCAGTAGAATATGCTACCTCAATGGAGTGTGGTGGAGTCTCCTTCTTTGGAGGTTTTTAAGCAGAGGCTGGATGGCCATCTGTCGGGAGTGCTGTGAGGGTGTTCCTGCATGGCAGGGGGTTGGACTGGATGACCCCTGGGGTCTCTTCCAACTCTACATTTCTATGATTCTATGAAATAGGGCAATAGATAGTGTTCATTCATACATGGCAATTTTGCTTCTATTTCAGATGCAGGAGAAACTGTTCCTGGGTATAGTTGTTAATTCCTTCCACTGAAGGCTACTCTTAAGTTCATGATGGGAACTATTGATTTTATGCCATGGTCTAATACAGAAGTGGACAGAATATGCCCCTGAAGCCACATCCTGATCCCCCAGGATGTTTTAGTGGCCCTTAAAACGTCCAGAATTCCCCAAACCATCTTTTTTTCTTGCAAAAAAAGACAGTAAGTTGGTCCCAGAAGCCCTCAGGCACAACTGTTTACCTTATAAGCAGATTACAAGCCCTCCATCGACTGCAAAACATCCAGAAATACAATTTTTTGTTTTAAGAACCAGAGGGGGGCTTCCAGTCACCTTAGATTTTTTTTTTTTGGTCTATTTTTCAATAGTCCATGTGGCCCCTGGAGAGTCTGGGGGTATAAAAAGTGGCCACCAGATTTGTCACAGTTGCCCACCCTTGGCTAGTGGAATAGTATGACCAGTTTGGAAAATGGGATATTTTGAGGGACAAGAGCTAAGAAAGGATGATGTAGCATTCCAATAGGAGTGGAGTTTCTAACCTGCCCTTGGAGCTAGTTCCTTTTCTTTCTTTTTTTTTAAACAGAGCTAACCTCCTGATGGATATTTTTATTTTTAATGAAAGTTTTTTGGGACTTGCAGTTGGAGAGGGAGGTAGAATCATAAATGTAAAAATGTGCAAGTAGCAAATACAAACACACACACACACCCTTCTGCCTGCATAGTGCAGAAGAGAAAGGAACTGAAATTGCAGCTGAGATTATTTTGACGGCAGAACAATATTTTCATGGACATTCATAACCTTTATAGCTTTTGTTTTCCTTCCTAAAATTCAACATCTTTTTTTAAAAAAAATTATACTGAAAAGATGGATATGAAATTCAATTTAGGAAGCAAACAAAACTGACAAATGAACTGACGCGTTCCAAAACATCCATACAGTGTATATCTTTATTTAGTCCGCCATCCAGAACAAATGTGTGTTTTAACTGAAGATATTATTGCATATAAGGCCATGAGTGGTCAGAACTTCCCTTCTTGACTGATTGATATAAGGGGGAACCACATTTCTATAAAGTTATCTGCGTCTGTGTCTTCACTCATTTTTTTTTTAATTCAAACCAGTGGATTCAAATGACATGAAAAGAGATTCCACTAGGAAGGACTTATTGGCAGTAAGAGCCATTTAACAGTAGAATAGACTTCCTTGGAGTTGCTAAACAGAGGTAGGGCAGGCATTTCTCAGGAATATTTTAGTTCTATCTTGCTACATGATGGGGTTGGATTGGATGGCCTTCGTAGTCCCTTCCCACTCTTAATCATTCTTTGTGTTAATTTCTTTTTATAGGACTCCTGCATTTTTGTATACCATGAGATGATGCTCCTTGGGTTTCCTGATTGACAATGCCATGCTGTTAACTATCTAGCAGCTAATAGCAGAAATGTGATTAGATCCTTATATGATGATTGGGCGTTACAACCAGAAAATGCATCTTCAGCCAGGGTAGATTGGAGACACAGTGAACCCTGTTGGCTTGGTAATGTTACGTACTCAGAGATCTCAAAACAGACACAGGCTGTATTTTCCAGTGTGGCAATTAGGTCTTCCTGTAGCCAGTTTGTGACCCCTCAAGAATGTGGTTGTACGGCCAACCACTCTGCTCCAAAGGAGCTCCTTGGCTGGTGTGTGTCTCCCCCACCTCACAGGAAGGAATCCAAACCAGCCTGGGATGAAGGAGATGGTGTACTCTACATGGGAGATGGATAAAGATGCACTTAAGAACAGAACACATTCCTAAAGGAAAGGGAGGAAAAGGAGAAAAGCAGGAGAAGGGAGATGAACTTGGATGACTGATGAATCCAGCTGCCAGTGATGGGAGAAGAGCGGTGTTTTGGGGCACCTAGCAGGGAAGGGAGGGGCCACTGCGCAAACCAATACCTCTGGTTTTAACTCCTGAGCTCCTTGGAAGATTAAGAGGATAGAATCTTTTGTCTTAGAGAGGCAAGGAAGAGGAAGAAGGGAGGGACTTTGAGGCCTCCATCCCCCCCCGTGTCCCACTTCCTTCTCCAAACATAAGAATCATAGAATCATAGAAATGTGGAGTTGGAAGAGATTCCCAGGGGCCATCCAGTCCAACCCCCTGCTATGCAGGAACACCCTCAAAGCACTCCCGACAGATGGCCGTCCAGCCTCTGCTTAAAAACCTCCAAAGAAGGAGACTCCACCACACCCCCAGGCAGCCTATCATGTCCCCTCTTAACCTTCTCTGCTGCAGACTAAACATACCCAGCTCTCTAAGTCTATCCTCATAGGGCATGTCTTCCAGGCCTTTCACCATTTTGGTCGCCCTTCTCTGGACTTGCTCCAGCTTGACCATGTCCTTCTTGAATTGGGGTGCCCAGAACTGGACACAGTATTCCAGATGAGGTCTAACCAAAGCAGAGTAGAGTGGTACCAGTGCCTCCCTCGATCTAGACACCATACTCCTGTTGATGCAGCTGAGAATTGCATTGGCTTTCTTGGCTGCCACATCACACTGCTGACTCATGTTCAGCTTGTGGTCTATGAAGACTCCTAGATCCCTTCCACAGGTACTACTATCCAGCCACCTCTGTAGCAACCTCTGTAGCAGTGATTTTCAACGTTAGGTCTTCCAGGCCTTTTGGACTTCAGCTCCCAGGAGCCCCACCAAGCTTGGCCAGTGGTTGGGGATTCTGGGAGATGAAAGTCCAAAAAATCTGGGGTTCCAGTGTCTGAGAACCCTTTCTCTGGATTACAGGAAGCCCCACCTTGTGATGCCTCGCTATCTGACCACATGCTCTTTGGATGCTTCCAAATCAAGGACAAATTCCATTCATTCTACGAAGGTTCCACTCTGTCATCAGTTCTTGGGTACAGAGGCTCCTTGGAACTGGCTGCACACACATGCTGCTTGCCAAGCGAGCTTGAAGAGGGGAAAGGTGCTTGAGCAAGTCAGTTCCAAGCAGAGGCAGATCTTGTTGTAGCCAGAAAAGTGGAGACAACCAGGTTTCAGGGAAAAATCAAAAAGCCATGTTTATTGTTAACAATACCTTGCGCAAGGGCAACAGTTATCCCAGAACTGTTGTGTCAATTAATTGAGGTAGCATCACTATATACCTTTTGCCTTCTATGTCAGCAATCAATCATTTACTTAGCCCGCCCATCACTGGAGAAAAAGATCTTTAGTTAACTTTTCCATTACATCATTGACTTAGCACACATGTGTACAGAAGAGAACAAAGAGTTAGTTTAGAAAATGATACAAAATAATGGTAGGGAGCATAGTGCCTCCCTGTGAATTCCCAGACCTTTTGTTGCAAGGCCATTCTATAAAATTTGAGATAAGACAGACATCTGCAATTTACTCAGAGGCACAATTCAATTCGCTTATTTTTCCTATTCAAGTGGCATTGGATTTAACCCCTTCATTCCCCCCTTCATGCTAAATTCAAAACTTTGCAATTTCAAGCATGTACTATTTTCCTTCTTCCTTTAGTACAAGTGATACATAGCAGCATTAGAATTCATTAACACACATTACACTTACACGCTGTTCCCAATAACGGAGGGGGTCTGATTTGTGCGTAGAGAGGTTAGCTTCCTGGTGTAACCCCAGCAGAAATCTAGCCCCAATCTTCTCTCCTCAGGAGTTGCTGGGTCTGGTGTACATTTTGGCGGCTTCCGGGGCGTCAAATGTATCACCTAGCCCAGAATTCTTCTGACCCCTCTTTCTGCAACCACCAGTTAGGCATACTCATCAACTTCCTTCTTCCATTGACTTGAGCATTACAGATTAAAAAACAACACTTTTAACATGCAGAGTAAAGACTGGCAGATTTAGGAAAGCCATTATGTTAGTACAAAGTACTCTTGCTTACTGTGCCTTTTCCCATACTTACTTAGGGAACTCAATTTTATCCACATGCCTGCAGACCATTAGAATGATCTTCTAATATTGTATACTTCAAAATGCATTTTCCCTTCTTTTGCATTCAACTCATTTACATAATAACAACAGGTTGTATTTTACCAAAATGCTGAGTACCCCTTCACAACTGAAGAGATAGTTTCATGCTGGGCTGACAGCCAATAACGCACCTGCCTTACATGAAAACCAATTCCCTCCATGGGGATCATGTGTTGTCATGTACCTGTTGCTTTTATTGTGAATCCTTTTCATTTTTGGCCAGCCACACTATGTCAATTCGTGCACTGAGTGAAAAGTGATAATCCCAGGAGATGAACCATATACCTATTTGCCATTGTAAAAACTGGTTGCTTTCCAGAACTGACTATGGAGGACCAACCCCCCTTTTGTCACACAACTCAATAAAACCAATACTATAACTGAAAAGAAATTAACATTGAAACATTTCCCTGGGGATACCTGTTTGCCATATACACATATCTTCCAATCCCTAGTGATAAAATAGGTAAACCAAACTTCCTGCCCCTCCTATACCTGTCTCAATCTATTGTTTTCCACATTCAAGATCTGATCATGCGTGTGTCCCGAGTTTAGCATCTTGGCCACCTTTACCACAGTGGGGGTTGTCACTACCACCTGATAGGTCTCCTCCACCCATGTCCAGGTTGCCCCCAATCTTTCACCCATGTCTCCTGGTTTGAGAGGGTGTGCCTGTGCTTGTAGGGAAAGAAGCCCCTATTTTAACATTTTCTCCCTTGTCGTACTCAGAGCTTTCCCTAACACACTAACTCTTTCCTGTAGAGTTATGTTCCCTTAATCCATCCAAAAGGGCTTTTGCTGAAAGGTGACAACTTTATGACTCTGTGAAGTATATATTGCATCTTCCTTCCCATCATAATGGGGCTTTGGGAAAAAACAAAAACACTCCTGGTTTCTCTGTTATGGGCTGCACATGGAATGAGAATGAAAGGTTTCTATAAAATGGGCTCAGAAGATGAATGTGGTATCATGCCGCTTGTCCTGTGCTGGCATCCAGTCCAAAAACATAGCCAGGGCTGTTATCTGGGCCATACACGTTGAACTCCTGTGTCTCCAGGATTTTGTTTCACCTTCTCCAGTTTCCTTAAATTCCGGGGTCTGCAGGTACAATGTGACTCCTCTGGGTGATTCCTAGAACAGTGGTTTAATCTTTGATGATCTTGTGGACAAATGCAGGTCTGTTGTTTGAGCCTGTATGGTGTGTGGGCTTTTTCAGGGCTGTTGTCGGCCTGTTAGCTGTCTCACAGCTTGCATCTCTTTTCCTCCTCTGCCTTCTTCAGCCAGAGTCCCTCAACTGCAACTCCACTTCCAAACTGGAGAGGCGCTCTATCGCCTCTCAGAAATGCTCCCTTATTTTCTCCCTCCCAACTCAGAGGTGCGCCGTCACCTCTTCTCCCAGCTTGCTCATAGGGGTGCTCCATCACCTCCTCCATCCCGCTGGGACTGCGCCAGGGAGCCTTTCCAGTTTCCACCTTATCGGGAACTGGTGAGGGGGCGCTACTTTGCAGTTCTGACTTGGCCCTTTCCCGTACTCTCCATGCTTCTGCTGCCAACGTTTCTCACCAGAATGGCACAACTCCAAGTCCTTACCCTGTGCTGTTTATGGGGTGAGGAACAAAACTTTTCCTCTTAACTGCTGACCACTGACATTATTCATGGAGTTCTGCTGTCGTCTTCCACAAAAGGATTCTCACCATACATCACCTCTCACTTGGTCCCTGCTGTCTTCTTCCACATATCCACCACATATCCACATCTTTCTCTGACTGTCTTCACCATCTGTCCAGATTTTTCTCACCTATGCCTCTTCTGCCCACACTGGGCACACTGGCACACTCCCAGAGACCCTCTTCCTCTTCTGGGTTTTCCTACCACCTTCTCATCTTCCAACCTCTACTCATTTTGGATTTTTACAAAGACTTACAGCTCCCAGTATTCACAAGCGGTCTCCCATCCAAGTACTAACCAGGCCCGACCCTGCTTAGCTTCTGAGATCAGACGAGATCGGGCATGTTCAGGGTGGTATGGCCGTAGGCAGCTAAGCCACTCCCCTTTTCCCTCTTCAGCCCCTTGCAGCTCCTGGACTCTTGGCTGCCCTGCTAGCTTTTTTGTCAGCCACTTGACTCTGCTGCATTTTATTTCCTCTTCCGCCTGGTTCTAAAATTCCAAACATCAGACAAACTAGGAAGGGAGGGGGTGAACCCCCCTTTTTCGGAACTGACTCCTCTGTTCCTGCTACTTATTTTCGGCTGCATCCTCTCAGCCTCCGCTGCATCCGCCGCTTCCATTCTCCCCCATCTGTCCCCTCAGGGGAAGGACAGGCAAACAGGCATGCAGAAAGGATCCGGTGGGGGTGGAGCGTGGTTGTCTCCTAAAGAGCTGCAGCTTCAAGGCCTCTGTGGGGGCTCTACCTCTCTGTTCTTTTGCATTGGAATTCCCAAGGGTTCCTGGGGGAAACTTGTTCAGGTACTACAATTCCCATGTGTTCAAGATTCCTGTGTCAACTGCTTCTCCAAAAACTCATTGTCAGATAGAGTTTTACAGCTTTTAAGTCCATCATTCCTGAACTTTCCCAATCTAGGCCTCTGCCTTCTTTCTCTCCACTTGTCTCTTCCTCCTGCCTGGCTCGCCATTCCTCATGTTGGATTTATTCTCCTCCACTCCTCAGTAGTGAGCAAGGTCAAAAGCAACTATTGACAATCCTGCCAGTTAGAGACATGTGAGGCCATGATTCTGGAGCAAAGTTCTATTACTTAGTAGGTCTGACATGGTGAAGGGTGTATATTGATAACTCTGAACTCACTGGTAGCCCCCCTGACTGCTGAGCATCAACTACCAGCTGATCTTCTTGATTCTTGGGGAACCTGCATATTTATCTCCGAAGGGGAGGAAGTACCGGGGGGGCCTCGTGTTTCCACAGACTGTTGATTGATGAAGGGATTCATTGAGCTTCCCAGTAATATCTTTCCCCCTTGGGTCGTTTGTGTTGAGCTGACAGCTCATTAAATATTCACTGGAGTTTTCGTTCTCCCTTTTCTGAGTCATGAGAGATTTTTACTAGGAAACAGACTTTGTTTCTATCATTAAAAGGGGAGAAACTGCCTGTCCCCCTGTGTTACAGTCTCCAGGCTGTCAGGTTTGCTTTTCTCTTTTTTTTTTCTTTTCTTTCAACAGGGAGGGGTGAGGGGAATTCTGGTGGGCGCAGAGTTCCTCTTTTTTTTTTTTTCCTCTTCTTTCTTTCCTTTTCAAATGCAGCTTTTTTTTTTAAACAATAGACTCTGCACTAAGCTCTGCTAGAGGAGAATCTTTCCCAACTCCTGGCATGTCTCCATGCAACACCTTAAAGGCTTATTATTTTTTCATTAACTCTCTGACTTTATTTCTGCTATTCCAAAACCTCTTGGCTAAATAAATATCTAGCCCAAAATCAGTGTCTCGCTATCACCAACCAGGCAAAAAAAAAACTGCTTAAAATACATCCCTTCTAAACCCTTTTGAATGTTAATTGCCGACCCATTAAATCTCCATCAAGGGGGTCAGACTTGGTCCTAGAAAATCCCCTTATTTCCTTTTAACATGGAACAAAGGGATCCCTTTCCAGTTAATTGTAACATTTTCCCACTGCCTGAATTGCAAAATCAGGCTTCTCTTTACACCTAAGAGAAAACAATGAGACTCTGCATTGCTTCCTCACTATTTCTCATTAACACCTGAGGTTTTTGCACTGACTTTTATTTCTGCCATTTCCCAGCCTCTGGCTGAGTTAACTTCTCTGACTTAAAACAACAGAGAGCCCAAGAACGAGGGGCTTCAGGAAATGGCTTCAAACACTGAGAGAGGAAACAAACCATTTTTTTCTCTTTACACTACAATGGCAATAGTAAGTTTCCACTGAATCCTCCTTTAAATTCTTTTTGAAATTCTTTATCATACACTCTTAAGGGAGTTTGCCGACTTTCTCCCCCTCCCATTTCCTCCCAAGTTCCAGACAAGACACAATAGGAATGGGATTGACGCACGGGTAAAGGGGGTCCCGTGCGCCCACACAAAGGGGTTTTTACTCCAGTCACTCCAGCACTGACTTGGCCATCCGGACGATCACGGCATGACGCAAGAACTGCAATGCTGCAAGCATTTCACACACACATCTTTCATTCAGACAAACAACCTCCCATCTGGCCCATTAAACCACAACTGAGACGTCTCATTTATTATTCCGCCATACCAAGAGTTTTCGGGGTTTCTCTCCACCACTGAGAGGTACGCGGCCGAACTCAGGGAGTGATCAGTTCCCCTTCCCCCTCCCAAACATGAGGGGGGTCTACTCACCAGAGGGCCATAGGAGGCTTGGTTTCCAGCTGTAACCCGAGGTCCGTTGACTGGAACGCTGTCGCCAGGGATGCCACCGCTCCCCTAACCAAACCTCTTCGACAAAAGGTCGAGGGCGCCCTGGGTTTTGTCAAGGGGGGGCGCAATCCCCGCCGTCCAAACGTCCGTCAAGGGGGACAGAATAGTCCCTTCCCCCGTTTCCCGGCCAACGCACCAGAAATGTTGTAGCCAGAAAAGTGGAGACGACCAGGTTTCAGGGAAAAATCAAAAAGCCATGTTTATTGTTAACAATACCTTGCGCAAGGGCAACAGTTATCCCAGAACTGTTGTGTCAATTAATTGAGGTAGCATCACTATATACCTTTTGCCTTCTATGTCAGCAATCAATCATTTACTTAGCCCGCCCATCACTGGAGAAAAAGATCTTTGGTTAACTTTCCATTACATCATTAACTTAGCACACACGTGTACAGAAGAGAACAAAGAGTTAGTTTAGAAGATGATACAAAATAATGGTAGGGAGTATAGTGCCTCCCTGTGAATTCCCAGACCTTTTGTTGCAAGGCCATTCTATAAAATTTGAGATAAGACAGACATCTGCAATTTACTCAGAGGCACAATTCAATTCGCTTATTTTTCCTATTCAAGTGGCATTGGATTTAACCCCTTCAATCTAGGCTGGGGCAGAAGGGACAGCTGCCCCAGGCGCCAGTGCCAGGGGGGTGCAAAAAGAGCCACTGCCTCCTCTTCCTCCTCCTGGAGCTGGCCAGCACAGCACTGCTCGAGTACCTCTCCTTTTCTTCTGCTGCAGCTGCCTGCCTGTCTGACTGGCCCTTCTCACTCACCTCACCCGTAGTCAGGGGAGGGAGAGAAGGGACATGAGTGAAGTAGGAGAGAAGTGAAGAAAATAGTCCCTAATTTGGACACAGGTTGGAGGGGGGAGGATAATGTTTGGAAGCCAGAGAGGAAAGGGCAGGAGGTATCCCGCAAGGAGGGGGATGTGCGGGAAGATTAAAAAAAAGGAGCACTTGGGGGGGTGGAAGCAAGTCTCATATGATGCTGAAATAAAAGCAGATTTCTAGTCTTGCACAAGCATTTTTTTAAAAATGATGTTGCTAGACAGTTGCTGTCCTCCCCAATTAGCAATTGCAAAACAAGCATTGTAAACTTTGCTTTTGGAAAAAGGAAAAGGGGAAAAAAGCAGGTATTGTCAGTCATTGATACTTCCTCCCCAGTTAAGAGAGGAGACTCTCTACTGCTTTTCTTTCTTAGCTTGGGCTTGACGTAATTGGCTTTTTGTGGCCCCAAAACGCCCATCTCCACATGTTAGTTCACAGTCCTGTTTAACTGTATTGATTTTGCATTCCACGTTGTAACTTGTTCTGGCTTTCAGTCCAAGTCATTGGGTGCTTTTAATTGCTTGCACTTCTTTGCTCGCAAGATCAGTACTGCAAAAATCTCTGGGGAAACGATGGGTGTTTTTGTTTCATGAAGAAGCGAGGGCGATGGATTTAGCACGCAAGGCAGCTAATTCATATTTTTCTCAACAGATGTTACAACAGACCATTCTCCTCCCTCTCTCTCTCCTAGCGTATTTACCTGGCATTGGCCAGGATTTTATTCTCTCATAGGTAATGCTTGTTAGAAAGATTTGAGATCTTGTGTCTCTAATTCCCCAAACTGTCTTCTCCAGGACCTGTAATTTTTGCCCATATTTCCCCATCCAATCTGTATTCAGACGTATTAACATACAGAAGTTTGGTTTCTGAGGGAATACAGCGTTCTTCTCTGTCTTGCTGCTAGGCCTCATCTCCATAGCAACTGTGCTCTCTGACTGAGAATCCTAAAGGCCCCTCCCTGAACTGCAAACCCCAGGATTCCATAGAATCTTGTCAGGCAGCCAATCATATGCAGTCTTCTCATTCATATGAGGTATTTGCTTGCCTGGTGTAGACAGACTCACAAACTCTGACTTTTCTATAGTAGATATATTCATAGCAAATCAGAGCCAGCATAGTGTAGGGCTTTGGGCATTAGATTACAACTCTGGAGACCGCAGTTCAAATCCCCACTTAGCTGTGGAAACCCATTGGGTGACCTTGGGTGAATCACACTTTCTTAACCTCAGAGGAGGCAAAAGCAAGCCTGCCCTGAACAAATCTTGCAAAGAAAACCCATCATAGGGTCCCACAAGGCGAAGGCACACAACAAGAAGTTATTAGTAATGAAGTAGCTTATTGTATACACATTTCATTGACCTCCGAAGCCAGCAATATACTGTATAGCAGTGGTTCTCAATCTGTGGGTCCCCAGATGTTCGTGGACTTCACCTCCCAGAAGCCCTGAGCACTGACCACAGTGGCTGGGGCTTCTGGGAGCTGAAGTCCATGAACATCTGGGGACCCACAGGTTGAGAACCACTGCTGTATAGGAAAAAATAATAAAATGGACTTCTTTAGCAAAAGGCAACAAATGATCAGATAAGAAAGCATTAAACCCAGAACTATTTATCAAGACTTGAACATGTTTAAATATTCAGGGCTTGATTTAAACTTGTGATTCTAAAGGTTTTAATAAGTACAGGGTATGTACTTGTGTTACCCTGATTTCTGGGGGTCCCGTAAGGGACATCTAAGTGCGCTCCAAATTACAAAGTTGGGAATTAGTCAAAAGAGCACAAGCTAGCAATACGAGAGGCAGGGCAATGTAGCGAGATCTTTTACCCAAAGTCTAGGGGGTCAGGCCGAGTCAAGGAGCAAATAATAAGTAAATAATACAGTAGAGTCTTGGTTATTCGACATCCGGTTAACCGACCTTCCGGATTATCTGACGTCGCGGCTGCTTGGGGGCGTGGCTGTAGGTATTTCCGCGTGCCCCAGGCACGCCCAGACACGCCCCCAAACATGGCGGCCGTGACGGGCTCCGGCTTATCCGACATTTCGGTTATCCGACTCTCAGCCCGCCTGTTTAGGTTGGATAACCGAGACTCTACTGTAATTGCTGTTTTTATTAAAATACAGCCAAACAAGTGTATGCAACACACTCACACAGAGAACTATAGAACTAAAGGTTGGAGTCGGATAGAGGGATTTTTAGAGGAGGTTTTGGCATGGGAGATACTACACCTGTCCTGAATCCCGGGTAGTCAGAAAAAGAAGTTCGTGGAAATGGAGTTTCTCAGCACATGGAGCTGAAGGGAAGGCTCGCCAAACAAAGTGACAGTAAGGCAGGATGGAAGCCAAGAGCGATCCAAGGGAGCGCTCCAAGTCAGGGGTTCTTATAGGGGGAAATGTGGCCATAGGCTATTCCGTCCTCGGGGACAACAATGAGTTTCAGGCTGGAGACAAAGCCTCCAAAAGGTCAATATTTTACATGATTGAGTTAAGACCAAATTGTCAATAGAGTAGCCAGTATGCAAACGTGGAGTACTTGACATTTGAGTATTTGACTCGCCAAGCTGCCTGCTCGGGGCAGGGAGTTCTTTGTAAGTAGCATGCATACATAATGCGGTACTTGCCTTGAGGTCTCCTGAAACGGCGGGTTGGCTATTTCTGGCCTGCCTGTATTTGTTTGGAATATTACAGAGACTAGCAGCCATGCCTGTATGAGAGCTTGTCTGGGGGCCTTGCAAGCACGTGGAGGACAGAGGGTATAGTAGGCCAAATTATTGATATCAAAAGGATATCTAATATCCCACAAGTCCGGGCTAGGAACTGCGGTAACACTTGGACAAGAGCCAGCATGGTGTAGTGCTTTGGATGTTGGACTGTGACTCTGAAAACCAGGGTTCGATTCTCCACCTGGCCATGAAAACCCATTAGGTGACCTTGGGAGCATCACACACTCTCAGCCCCAGAAAACCCCGTGACAAGTTCACCTTAGGGTTGCCATAAGTTAGAAACAATTTGAAGGCACACAATGACGACATGTACTTGGGTGGGAGACTGTCAACAAATACTGGGTGCTGTAGGCTGGATTTCAGAGGAAGGAACTGGCAAAACCATCTCTGAGTATTCTTTTCCTAAGAAAATAATTCCCTATGAAATTCATGGAGTTGCCATAAATCCATAGGCAGCTTGAAGGCATGTATACACACACACAGTTTGGCGATAAGTAATACTTGTTTAGTATTTTTGGAGAAACTGACCTTTCTTGAGCTGCTATGTGGGGACATGGATGTTGCATTGCATGGGCTACAACAGCTCCCATCGTCCTCAGCCAGCGTGCTGCCTGCATTGGTTGGGGATCAGGAAGCTGTATTTGAAGATACCAGGAGAGCACTGGGTTTTGGAAGGCATTGATTTGGTTGAACAGCTGAGCTGCTTAGTCTTCTCTTCTGCTTTGCCATTTTGAAGAATGACACCTGTGACCAAAAGCCATTTTACTTTTCTTCACTGAACAAGTTATTGTTAGTTTTCAGTCCAAAGTGGGCCAAAATGATCTGTGATTTTATCAACATGGGTTGTTCTTCCACAACTATTCCAAGCATAGTTGCTGGGACTGATTCATCAGCTGGTGGCCATCCTTCTGGCGGCAAGCCTCCATGCACCTAGCTAGGCCATCAGATGACCGACATGCAGTCCATCTCCTGGGCTGTGCTCTTAAGCTTTACCAGCCCAACAGAACCTGCCAGAACTTCTGCTCAGCTGGTACAGCCTTTGAGAATCCATGGTCACCTCCACACAGTGATGAGGTATCAGAATAGGCCATTATAGAGATTACTTTTAAAAACAACACTCCAAACTTGTTACTTTGTTTGTTTGCTTGTTTTTGTTTAGTCTTCTTGTGCTGGCCATGTGCTCTCCCTGAGCACACAGTCTGACTAACGAGGGGGAGGAGCCAGCTAGGGGGGAGGAGTCTTATTAGGAGCTCCCAATGGCCCTCTAGCTCATTTCCCAGAGGAGAGAGCAGAGGGGCAGCTGGGTCTGTGAAGACATCCTAGACCAGGTGTGTTTACAGGCTTGTGGGGCTGTGCTTGTTTGTTTGTTCGTTTGCTTGTTTTTGTTTAGTCTCCTTATGCTGGCCGTGTGCTCTCCCTGAGCACACGGTCTGACTAACGAGGGGGAGGAGCCAGCTAGGGGGGAGGAGTCTTATTAGGAGCTCCCAACGGCGCGCGCCAAAGGGGCGTGCGGTTGAAGTCCCCTACTTCAATCCTTCAAGTTTGACCCTAGGCAATCAGTAGAGCAGACGAAGCTTATACAGCTGAATTTCAGAAAGAAAGCCCAGCTATTCTTTCTAGAACTATTTCCTGTACTACTCTCTGTAGTATCAAGGATGGAAGGTGAGGATCTGCCGCAGTCAACTGTAGCACTTGTTCCTTTTCTTGCCACAAGATGTTGTTGGGTACACCTGCACCAAGTGCAAGCTGGTCACCTTCTTGGAGGAGAAAGTTTGCCAGCTGGAGGCACAAGTTTCTAATCTTCATCTTATTAGAGAAGGGGAGGAGTGCGCGGAGGAGCTGCCAGATCAGGAAGTCAGCACACTGTGCCGGGAAACGGAGGCTTGGAGGAATGTCACACGGAGGAGTAGAAGGACCAGGAAGGTAATAGAGACTCTCAAGCTACACAATCGCTTCAAACTTCTTGGCCTTACGAACGATGAGGAGCACCAGGAGGAGGGAACAGAATGTCAACAAGAAGGAATCCAACTTCGGCCAGAGGAACTAGATCAACACTCCCAGCCTCAACAGAATGCCCAGGCAGTCCTGGAAGAACACACTCCTCGAGGAGCCCTAGATAAGCCTCAGAGGAGGTGAGTTCTGGTTACTGGGGACTCCTTGCTCGGAGGAACCGAATCAGCAATTTGCAAACCGGACAAGCTCAATCGAGAGGTCTGCTGTCTTCCTGGGGCCAGGATCAACCACATAACAGAGAGGCTAACCAGGCTGCTCAAGCCCACTGACCATAAGCCCCTCATTTTAGTTCATGTCAGAACTAATGACACTGTGAGGAGCAGCTTTTACCACATCGCAAAGGACTACGAGCTTATGGGGATGAAGCTTAAGGACCTTGGTGGGCAGGTGGTCATTTTGTCTCTCCTCCCTGTTCAAGGATACGGCGCACGTAGGGAAAGGGCAATAGCAGAGGTCAACAACTGGCTCGCACATGGTGCCGCCGGCAACAGTTTGGGTTTTTGGAACATGGCCTGAATTTCCACGAACGTGGGCTTCTGGCGAGAGATGGGCTGCACCTCACGAAACTTGGCAGGAATGTTTTTGCAAACAGTCTCGCAAGGAGGATTAAGAGGTCTTTAAACTAAGTTCTGTTGGGGAGGGACACAATATTATTCAAGGCAAGGATTCGGCGAGCGCAGGGGTGAAAGGCCCAAAGGATACTGGACAAGTAGTACAAGAGGCCAATGGTGGGAGGAGTAGAAACTATAGTACAGGACTTGCAGGAAGGGCCCGGGGACTTAAGTGTCTCTACACTAATGCACGGAGTATGGGAAACAAGCAGGATGAACTTGAACTCCTAGTACAACAAAATAAATACAATTTGGTAGGCATCACTGAGACCTGGTGGAATGAGTCTCATGATTGGAATGTAGGAATAGAGGGGTATAGCCTATTTTGTAAAAACAGACCGAACAAGAAAGGAGGAGGAGTAGCCTTGTATGTCAAGGATGTTTTCACCTGTGAAGAGATCCTTGACTTAAACCCAGAAAGCCATGTCGAGAACATCTGGGTAAGAATTAAGGGAGTGAGAAACAATAGGGATATTCTGGTGGGGGTTTACTACAGACCTCCAACCCAGACTGAGGACTTTGATGACGCCTTCCTCAACCAAATGACTGCACATTCAAAAAGGAGAGATACAGTAATAATGGGAGATTTCAATTACCCGGATATACATTGGCAGTCAAACTCTACCAAGACAGCAAGGTCCAGCAAGTTTCTTGCTTGTCTTGCAGACAATTTCATAGTCCAGAAGGTAGAAGAGGCCACAAGGGGATCAAATATTCTAGATCTGATCCTGACCAACAGGGATGACCTTGTTAATGAGGTAGAAGTGGCTGGATCTTTAGGGGGGAGTGACCATGCCCTGTTGGAATTTGGCATTCAGTGGGAAGGAGAAGATAAGTGTAGCCAGACACTCATTTTAGATTTTAAAAAAGTGGACTTCTGTAAACTTAGGGAGCTGCTGGCTGGAATTCCGTGGTCAAGAATAGTGAAAGGGAAAGGAGTTCAGGAGCCATGGGAGTTTCTTAAAAAAGAGATACTGAAGGCACAGTCTAAAACTGTGCTAATAAGGAGGAAAAATGGAAGGCATCTGAAGAAACCAGAATGGTTGACTAAAGAACTCTCAGCTGAGCTCAGTGTTAAGAGAAACATGTACAGGAAATGGAAGAAGGGGGAAACCACCAAAGAAGAATTTAAGCAAGTAGCCAGGAGATGTAGGAGGAGGTCAGAAAGGCTAAAGCACAGAACGAACTTAGGCTGGCCAGAGACATTAAAAACAATAAAAAGGGTTTTTTTAAATATGTCCGCAGCAAAAGGAAAAAGAAGGAGACAATAGGGTCGCTGCGCAGAGAAGATGGCAAATTAGTAACAAGAGAAAGAGAAAAGGCAGAACTACTTAACACCTTCTTTGCCTCAGTTTTTTCCCAGAAGGATACAAGCACTCAACCTGGCGGTTGGGGAGTAGGTGGGGAAGTAGGGGAAATGAGGCACATAATAGGTAGAGAGGTGGTACAGGAATACCTGGCCACACTGGATGAATTCAAGTCTCCAGGGCCAGATGAATTGCATCCTAGGATATTAAAAGAATGGCAGACGTCATTTTGGAACCACTTGCTATAATCTTTGAGAAATCTTGGAGGACAGAAGTTCCAGCAGACTGGAAGAGGGCAAATGTTGTCCCCATCTTCAAGAAGGGAAAAAAAGAGGACCCAAATAATTATTGCCCAGTCAGCCTGACATCAGTACCTGGAAAGATCCTGGAGCAGATCATTAAGCAGTCAGTTTCTAATCACTTAGAAAGCAAAGCGGTAATCACGAGAAGTCAACATGGATTTCTCAAAAATAAGACATGCCAGAGTAATCTTACCTCTTTTTATGATAGAGTTACTAGCTTGATAGATGAAGGGAATGCTGTGGAGGTGGCATATCTTGACCTCAGTAAGGCCTTTGACAAAGTTCCCCATGACATTCTTGCAAAGAAGCTAGTAAAATGCGGGCTGGACAGGGCTACTGTTAGTTGGATTTGTAACTGGTTGACTGACCGACCCCAAAGGGTGATCGCGAATGGCTGCTTCTCATCCTGGAGAGAAGTGACTAGTGGGGTGCCACAGGGTTCTGTCCTGGGCCCAGTGCTGTTCAATATTTTTTATCAACCACTTGGATGAAGGAATAGAGGGCATGCTCATCAAATTTGCAGATGACACCAAATTGGGAGGGGTTGCTAATACGCCAGAGGACAGGATCAAAATTCAAAATGACCTGGACAGATTGGAGAGTTGGGCCAAGGCTAACAAAATGAAATTCAACAGAGAGAAGTGTAAGGTCCTACACTTAGGTAGAAAAAATGGAATACAGAAATATAGGATGGGGGACACGTGACAAGTAGGTAAAATGTGGCTCCCAGACCACAGTTCTGTGGCTTTTGAAGCCCCCCGCAATCCTAACTTTTAAAAAAAATCCAGCTCAGTTTTTGGGTAATTTTTGTCCCCAAACCATGCAGAAAACCCCTTAAAAGAGCTCTCTGGCTGAGAATTCTAAATGCTCCTCCCTAAACTGCAAGTCCCAGGATTCTGTAGGATGTTGAAAGTGGAATAATAGCACTACAACAGCGTAGTGCAGAAGTGGTCTAAGTAATGTCTCCCAGCCCAACACCTCCAAACCTACTTTATCAGGCAGCAGCCACATCGAGAGATGATCTGTTCTGCCGGCAATCAGAGAGGCAGTTCCACTCCCCTCCCACCAGTGAATGCGGCTGCGACAACTAATTGTGATGGGTCCTGCTTCTGATTGGCACAGCCTTGCTTCTGGTGGGAGGGGGCTGGAAATATCCTCCTCCTGTGCCCCAATCAGAAGCTATGTAGACGTCCATCATACAGTGTGGCTTAAATACTTGAAGGGATGCCGTAATGGAGGATGGAGCAAGCCTGTTTTCTGCTGCTCCAGAGACTAGGACATGGATCAATCGCTTCAAATTTCAGGAAAAGAGATTCCATCTAAACATTAGGAAGACCTTCCTGATGGTAGGAGCAATTCATCAATGGCATGTGAAGCCTGGGAGTGTGGTGCAGTCTCTTTCTTTGGAGGTTTTTAAACAGAGGCTGGATGTCCATCTGTCCAGAATGCTTCGATGGTGTATTCCTGCACGGCCTAAGGCTGTTGGACTGGATGGCCCTTGTGGTCTCTTCCAACCATGTGATTCTCTGATTCTCCCTGATAAAGTAGGTTTGGGAGGACATTTATGATCGTGGCTGTAATGCCATAATCGGGAATACATGGTGTTACAGAATACGGAGCAGTTATGGATCCGTAGTTCTGGGTTATAAATACCAAACACCGGCCACTGTCTCCCTGACTCCTGTTCCCTACATGGGATGTTTGCTTCTGTTTCAGATGCTGGAGGAGCGGTTCCTGGAGGTGTTAGCATCCCTGGAGGTGTTAGCGGATATCCAGGCATCGAGACTATCCCTGTGCTCGTACCGCTGTAGATGGAAAAGGCAGATGCTTATTTTTCTGAAGTAAGAGAAGTGGCCAAAAACTGGAGACCCGGTGGATGGCATTTCTGCCTTCTTTTGAACATTCTGCTAATGGATTCCCTCCACAGCGATCAGTTAGTTGTTTCTGCCTTGCTCAGGTCAAAAGAAGTAGCTTGGTTTTTCATGAAGGTTGCAAGAAAGCAGAGGAAAGTCACAAGTGGGAAAGTTCGGCAAAACTCAAAGACATCACATATATATAGAAAAAGAGAGCACAAACTTTTTTTGTTTCCTTATTTATTTGTTCTAGTTATAATGCAGAAGCATAATTGAAATTCTCCCTATTAAAAGGAGAGTTTGTTTCCCGATTCCAGAACAGTATTTCCAGAGAGAGTGGTATCTTTTGTCCTTTTTCTCAACATCTGTTACGTTTACATTTTTTTTTCCTGAATAAATATTCCCATTGCATGGATTTGTCTTGTTTGCATAGATCTGTTTTTTTGCTCCTGACATTTTTTTCATCAGTCATTCTTATTGGGTTTGTTTTGTTGCCACTGACGTGGATCCTAGCAAAAACTGTGGTTATCTTGTGACCATGTATGGACTGTCCCATTAAGTGAGCATAGAGCACGACTGGGAATCCTGGGGCCCTCCAGACATTGCAGATCGCAGTGACCGTCAGCTGTGGCCAGCACTGCCAGTGGTGACGAATGCGGTTGGAATCCAATAACATACTCAGGGCTTTATGATTCCCAACCGTGCCATGCAGTACTGAGGTACCTTCCAAGAAAGGCAGTACAGCCAGCCCTGCACATTTGTGGATTTGATTATTCATGGATTATTCACTGCCACCTCTCCTGCCACCCTATGCCATTTTTAATGGGGATTGCAAGCCTTGTGAGACTGAGAAACTGCAAACGAGGCTTGTAGGTCCCTCTTAAAAATGACGTGGGGCAGCAGTGGAGGTGGCCATAAGCCCCACCAGCCACCCACTTCTGCCTTATTGAAGGACCCTGGTGCCTCAAAGGAATCCATGGTGGGTGGAATATGGTGATGATACTTTTTTTGTGTGTTAAATATAGTTTGGGAGGGCCTAGAGTTATTCACATTTTTCCACTTTCACGGGGGTCCTGTGCCCTTAACCCTAGCGAATGTGGAGGGATGAGTGTATATGTTTAGGTGGAGTTATGACCATACAAAGAGTAATGGAAGTGGAAAAGGACATGGAAAGAGAATGTGGGGTGAGGTATATGTAAGTACACATATTGGATGGGTGACACTTGGCTTGACAAGAGTACATGTCAAAAGCATCTAGGTTCTTAATAGACCACAAGAGAAACATGAGCCAACTGTGTGATGCAATGGCCGAAAAGGGCCAATGCCATTCTAGGCTGCACCAATAGCATAATACCCAGATCAAAAGAAGCTATGGTACCCCTCCGTTCTGTTTTGGTCAAATATGACCTGGAATACTGTCTCCAGTTCTGGACACTACGGTTCAGGAAGGATATTGGCAGCTGGAATGTGTCCAGAGGAGAGTGACCAAGATGGTCAAAAATCTGGAAGCCAAACCCTATGAGGAACGTCTGAGATGGTGGGTACGTTTCCTTTGGAGAAGATAAAATCTGAGGGATGATCTGATAGCCGTCTTTAAATACCACAAGAGATGACATGTAGAAGGTGGGGCAAGTTTTCTCGTTCTGCTGCTTCAGGGACAAGGACAGGAACCAAGGGGTTCAGATTACTGTATGAGGAAAGAGAGTCCATCGAAACATTAGTCTGCTGATTTCTTGGCTACCGCCTCCACTCTCATTTATGCCAGAGCCAAAGTCTAGGGAATGGTAACTTCAACGACTTCATTGTCTTATTTTAAAGTTATGTAAAGCGAGGCTGAAATACCCCTGAAGGCACCAGTCCTTGGGGGCTAAGCAGGGCCAGCTTTGGTTAGTGTTTGGATGGGAGGCCACACCAGGCACTGCAGGGTACACTTCGGAGAAACTGGGAAACTATCCCTGAGTACTCCTTGCCTGGGGAAACTCTGTGAAATTCCTGTCCGGGGCAACTTACAGGAGCACACAGACGCCCACACGCACACAGCCATCCTCGGGGGTTACAGCGCCCCCACAATCAGCCCTTTCCTGTGGACCGCCAGGCCATCGCGTGGGCCAAAGGGGGCGGGGCCAGCGCTGCGCGGGAAGCTCCCCTATTGGCTGGGCTACTCGAGATCAGACGGGGGGGCAGGTGTAGGGGAGACCAAGGGCGCCATTTCACTCCCGGCTTCGGCTGCCTGGAGCCCCTGGAGCGACGGAGGCCGGGACCGGAGGGGGGAGTCCCGAGACGGGGGAGCTCTTCCCTTCTTCAGGAGCCCCTCCTTTCGATACGACCCCTCAGATTCTGCCCCCCTTCCCCCCTAGCCGTTGGGCTTCCACCTTCCTTTCAGCGCTTGGAAAAGCTGCCGTGCTGAGGGACTGCAGCTCCCAGCATCCCCCCAGTGGGCATGGCCATGGGGACTCAGGGGTCCCGGAGGGGCGAAGCCTGTAAGAGCTTAGATAGTGGACCACAAACCCCAGAAACCGGGTCCCTCACGGCCAGCGTGGGCATGCAAGCTGAAGATAATCTGACAGTTGTAAAAAGTTGGGTTTTTTCACGACTGCAACCCCCAGAATCCCCTCCTCATAAGAATTCCCCCGAGTCAGCGCGACTGTTCTAGCGGGGCATGCTGAGAGTGGCAGTCTTTTGGAAAAATCCAGTTGAGGAGCTCTTAATTTTCTTTCATCGCTTGGAAAAAGTTTTATTGGGGGACTGCAGCTCCCAGCATTCCCCCTCGCCGGCCTGACCATCCTAGTTCAAGGGATTCCGGAGGGGCAAAGCCTGTAAAAGCTTAGATACTGCAGTGCAAATCTCAGAAACTTCATCATCATCTCAGGATTTCTGGAAGTTGTTAAAAAAGTTGGGTTTTTAAAGACTACAACTCCCAGAATCCCCTCGCAACCCCTGCCCACCCCAAATTCAGCTCGACTCTTTTAGTGGGGTTATCCTGGGAACTGCAGTCTTCTAAAAACCCGGTTGATAAATTATAATTTCCAGAATCGTCGGGCGAGCAGGCCCACGCTGGTCTGGAACATTTCTGGAAGTCACCTTCCAGGAGAAAGTAACTTTAAAGCTCCACCTTTCCTCCCTGTTAGCTCTCCTCCCTGTAGATTTTAATTCTCTATCCAGTCCACCCCAAGAATCAGTAAAAATCAGGGAGGAATTATGTACGGAATAAGGTCATCTGTAGGAATAGTTTGTGAAGCAATCCAGATTAGTGACTCCGGATTGAGTTGGCAGTGTAAACACTTGAATGAAGTCGCCCTGGAAAAACCACGTGGATGCCAGGTGGCGAGAAGTCACAAATACAGCCCAAGAACGGGAAGGAAAGATACGGTTTTAGGTTTCTTTCTGATCTGGAGGCAGTGAGGTTGAAAAGAGGTGGAAGGAAAGACTCACCTCCATTCTGGGGGCATCCAATGCCAGGAGACCCCACAGGGGGAGGGGACGGCTCACCTGCAGTTTCTGCTGAAGAAAAAAAAAACTCTACATACTCTTGCTTTCCACAGTTTGAATTTGACTGCGGAGGCAAGAGGATGCTTGCATTTTCCCCTTGGATCCCGGCTAGCCTGTTTCACTGTGGCTTAATTATCTTGGGGGAGCAGAGGATTGAGACAGATTGTCTCTGGAGCATTTGGCCCACGCAGGGTTCTTCCCCATCGTTTTTATCGTTGGCTGCAGTCAGGTTGACCCCAGCCTATGAGGACCCTATGGATGGATGCGAGACCTCCCAGCTCCTCTCCTCATCCACCACCCTGCTCAGGTCTTGCAAACTCAGGGACATGGCTTCCTTGAGAGACGCCGTTTCCACACTAGACTGTTATAGCGCCATTATTCCACTTTCAACATCCTATGAAATCCGTCCAGCCCCTCCCGAAACTGCAAACTGAGGATTCCATAGGATGTTGAAAGTGGAATAACCACACTATAAGAGTGTAGTGCGGAAATGGCCTAAGAAGGCATAAATAACACTGACTTTGGTGTTTAATGAGATCTCTCAGGACTTGAGGACCTGTTCTAAGTATTTCTTCCAAGTCTTGGTCTTCTGATTTTCTGACTACTACCTCCATTGCGATTTATGCCTGAGCCAAAACTTCAATGACTTCACGGTGTACTTTAAAGTTATGTAAATAGAGGCTAAATGCCCTTAAAGGCACCAGATCTTGGAAGCTAAGCAGGATCGTATTTAGTTAGCGTTTGGATGGGAGACCCCCACAGAATGTCAGGTGCTGTGGAATACATTTCAGAGGCACCGTGAACGTACACACACACGCACAAACCATCAGTGATCACAACTTCCCCCCACCATTTACTGTAGGTTGGAAAGCCATCCTGTGGAGCCATTGAGGAGTCCTTAAGCAAGATCCCCTGAGGGCCAAAGGAGGAAGTTTTCCTAGTGGCTGGGCTACTGGAGGCCAGGTTTAGTGTCTGTGTGTCTGTATGTGTGTAATTGTTTGGGAAAACAGAAGTGGGGCAGCCATTTCACCCCCAAGTGGTCTTGACTCTGGGCTGAAAGAAGCCATCGGGGAGAAGAGAGCTTGTATTGCAGGGGTCCTGTTCAGGTGAGTCTTATTTAGGGACTTGCATTATTATTTAGGGACTTGCATTATTTGGCTTGCATCCTCCTCTTACCATTACCAGCTGGTCTGGGCAATTTCTGGAAGTCACTGTCCAGTAAAAAGTAACGTTTCTAAGCTCTGTCCTCCCGTTTTTTCCTTGTTAGCCTTCACCCCTCAATATTTTTCTCCTTTATACTACCTGCCCCAAGAATCAGAAGAATAAGGGAGAAATTCTGTATGGAATAAGGCCATCCCCAAGAATATTCTGTGAAGCAATCCGGGTTAGTAACTCTGGATTGGGTTGAGAGTTTAAATGCTTGAATGAAGTCCTCTTGGGTAAACCACATGGTTACAGGATGGCAAGAAGTCACCTCAGGAAACAAATTCAGCCGGTGAATTGGTTTTCCTCTCTAAATGAACTCCTCCCTTCAATATCAAGCTGTTTCAGTGTGACTTGATTATCTTGGGGGAGGAGACAATAGGAAAGTGAATTCCCCCTTTTTCTTTGGTGCATTTGATTCATGCAGGCCTTTTCCTCTTGCTCAGGTCTTGCATATTCAGGGATGTGTCCTCCTGGATTGAGTCTATCCATCTGCAGTGCTGTCTTCCTCTTTTCCCCCTGCCTTCTGCCTTACCAAGCATTATTGTCTCTGGGTCAGGTCTTCTTGTGATTTTCCTAAAGTATGACAATCTTAGCTTAGTCATCTTGGCTTCTGGGGCATTGACAGAAGCTTTCTTTCTGAACAAGGCAGAGGATAAAAGACAGGCAAGAAAGGTGGTCATTCTAAGCTACTGAAAATGTACCCAACTTTTTTATTACATCAGGGATGGTGCTCCAGATATTGTTGGACTGGAAGTCCCAGCATCCCTGGCTACCATAGCCACTGTGAGGAATGCTGGGAATTGCAGTTCAGCAATGTCTAAAGGGACATGCAATTCCCACCCCTGCACCAAACCATTAAATGAGGGGATATCTGAAACCTCCCTTTTTCGTACCATTTCTTCTTCTAATTCTGTATCCAGGTAAAGGAGGAGCCAGAAGTGGCTAGAGTTTCCTCTGAGTCAGAGAGGTGGCTTTTCTGAGGGCTGTTGAGGTGAGTGGAAA